>JARTUT010001059.1:0-37815 GCA_030674115.1 Micraspis discolor
TATTAATCATCGAAAATCGCTATTTCCAATTGAGATCTATAAACTTTTGCATGCATTTGAACCAATTGTCGAAGCACTTTTGCCACTCTGATTGAGATATCTCCAAAATATGCATTCTGAATGCGTTAACCGCTTCTTCAGGTGTCGAAAAATTAACCAGTGCTAAGTCAGGACTATACGGTGGATCACTCATCAAATCGATGTGCTGAAAAATGCATTTGTTCAAGCAATGATTGCGACATGTCCAGTTTTTCCTAGAAAACAGGTGACTATTTGTTTGGAAGTGGTTCATGCACGAGTAATTTTCGTTGGATTTGGCTCATCTTGAAACACCTATGCAGTGGACTGCTGTTTGCTTTCGAACTCATACGAGTAAATCCACGATTCATCACCTGTCACGATGTCATAGACGTGCTTCGAAGCACCGTGATCGTATTTTTGAAGCATTTCTTTCGAACAATCGACACGAGCTTTTTTTTGAGTGATTGACAAATCGTGTGGGATCCAACGCTCAAAACTGAGGCGAACAAGATGTCCGAACAAGTCATAGAAGTGCAATTCGAACTGCTTTATCTTAGTAAAAATTTCAAGAAACCCTATAAACATTTGTTGTCTGATGGCGAACCACTTTAAAGAATGAGTCATTTTTATTGAGGTTATTTCCATTATTTTTTGAATGTATTATTATAATTTCCTCTATTATATACTTATATACTTCAGCAAAAAAAAACAATAAAACTGAAGATTAGATATTATAACTATGATGTTCTGCTAACGCAACTACTCTGCTAATTGTTTTGTTATTTGATTTTTTTTTCAATTTTTGAGCTAATTGTTCATAAATATTTTTTTCATTGTTTAAGGTTTCCATGATAATTCATGCTATTCAGCTTTCTCATTATTGAAATTGTATTCATTTCATTCGATTTAAAAGTTTTAATTCAGCTGTATAATAGTAAAACAAGTTCAGAAGTAACACAACGATCACCTTGACAGAGATGTCGAATTGATTTGAGCTGCTGGAAGAATAGTCAGTCCATAATCAAGTAATCTATGATCATATTCGGTTGACATGAGGTGACTATGAAGCCAGACAATCGAACCACAGATTCTGAGAAATAATAGTATATTATAAAACAAGTTGCAGAATGGGCACCTATTCCAACATGAATGTGAAATTCGAAAACGAGCGACGAAGGAGCGAGGTTTTGTACGCATGAGTGTTGGAATTGCCTTCTGCAACGAGTAATAGACGAGATTTTCTCTATTTCAGTCAAGAATTGTGTGAAATTTATTGGAATTCAATGAAAAGTTCAGATTATACCTCCTAGTGCCTTTTGTATTTTATTTTCGCAGTTGGTGTGACAGATTATAGAATTTGAATAGTGCGCTCAAATCTCTACATGGTTTAATATTGACAATTGACATGCAATGGACGCGTGTTGACATTCGAAAAGATAGGATGTCAGTGTTGTCATTCACAAAACGAAAAATATATCTAAATCAATGTTGTAATGAGTTCATTACAGCACTGCTTTTATTACTGTAATGAACTCATAACGACACTGAAATAGAGAAAAATAATTGATATACTCAATTCAAAGTTTATTTGTATCGCGGGTGGCCATAATTTAAGTTTCTTGGGTTGGCATCAGTGTTTCTTCGGATTTCAACGTTGCCGATGTCAAGCAGTTAAGCCAATTTTCACTTGTAATCTGTCACATTTGATTTTGAAGAGAATCAAAATATTTCAGAATTTTTTTCAAAATGCCTAAAATAATATCTAAAGAACAAAGACTTAGCATCAAAAAATGCTATCTTGCACTCAAATCTGCGCATAGTGGTCAGGAAGTTATGGACTCAACGATACAGCAAAGTGTATCAAACATTTTCAACGTAAGTAAGATGTAGATATTATGTTTTATCCTAATCGAAATTTCATTACAGGTTCATATTAATTCAATCAGAGGAATTCTTAATGAAGACGACGTTAAAGAGTTTCCTGTCATTGGTAGGCCCAAAAAAACACACAAGTAGACGATTTCATTTTTACAAAAGACCTGCAACGACAAATTTGGAATTACAATTTGAAAAATGAACACTTTTCTATCGACACACTGACTGACTTACGCTAAGGAACATTTGGATTATAAGGGAGAACGCACTTCATTATTCAATATTATTAAATCAATGGGTTATAAATATAAAAAGGTAAATGGACGCAAAATTTTATGTGAACAAAAACATGTCGTTGCAGCCAAAATTACTTTCCTGAGAAACTTTTTGCAATTTAAGTCGATGGATGAAAATATAAGATTCGTGTTTCTTGATGAAACTTGGATTTACCAAAATGGTTCATCTGTTCGTCGATGGACACACGAATCTGATATGAGAGGAAATCCATCAAAAATTAAATCTGAAGGTAAAAGATTCACTGTTTTGCATGCAGGAAGTAATTTTGGATTTTTGGAGGGTTGTTATTTCATTTTAGATCCGAAGAATAATGACCGTGACTATCACAAGACTATGACCAGTGAAATTTTTCAAAATTGGGTTATTAATCAACTAATTCCAGCTTTATCAAAGCTTGCTGGTAAATTTGTGATCATAATGGACAATGCACCATATCATTCAGTGCAGTTGGATAAGCCACCAACTAGTTCAAGCAAGAAAATTGATATGCAGAATTGGTTGGTGAATAACAAAATTGATTTCGATCGGAATTTAAATAAAAAACAACTTTGGAATTTAATATTACCATTTAGAACTGACCGACAGAGACGATACGTTATTGATGAACTTTTGAAAGAGCATGGACATGAAGTTCTTAGATTACCCCCATACCATTGCCAATATAATCCTATTGAAATGGCATGGGCGTTTTGTAAAAACAAGAACATAAATTCTCATCCTTACACAAGGGATAGAGTGTTCAATTTATGGACTCTGGCTCTTTCAAAATGTACACCTGAAATGTGGCAAAATTTTTATTTACATTGCGAACGACTTATTGAAGACGACTGGCGAAACATATGGGTAACCTACCTATAGATAATATTCCTCCATTTATTATTTTATTGGAGGAAAGTGATTCAGATCCAGAATTATCTGATGATGAGTCTGATTCGTTCACTGAAGTAATGGATGTGGAATAATGTCGAGAAGAACTCAAGTTGTCACTTCTTTTAAGGATATAATTTGAAATGTATGTAAGTAAATTATTGTTACATGCTAATATACAGTTATTATTAGGAGGATATGCTACTCATGTTCATTTAATAAAAGGAGCACAATCTGTTGGCATTAAAAGAAGATTTTCATCCTACAGGTGGATAAGTTTGTTAAGAATCATCAATCGGATAGCTGAACCTGGACTAATAGGCCCTTCCCCCATACCGAGCTTCTTTACTAGTGCACCAATATGACACAGAGAGCCCACCAAAGGCCAAACTACCAGCACTACCAATTTATGAACATCTAATATCATTGGAATAACTTTTTTTTATACAATAAATACAATTAATAAATTATAAATGTAAAATTGGCAGGAAGACTTTGGTCGATAGCCATTTGATGATTTGTTATTATCAATAAAGTTAATTTCTCTCTTCTCTTTCTTTCACAAAGATTTTTTTCACTTTTCGAAAAATACTTATATTGTAATTTGTAAAACCCTAATAATAATTTGACAAATTTCAATCATATGATATTTCATTTAAGTTTTCAAATATCTATTTTGATTTTAATAATGATTGGAAGTTATTTGATAATAGTAAAAGTCTACACATTGAATATTAATAATTGAATTATATCTAATTTGATTATGGTAGATCGTTATTCTTCATCGTTTTCAGATCATTGATGTTCTATCCTTATTTGTATAACACAAGTTTATTGAAATTTATTTGTTAGAGAAATAAAAAGCATTTTCAATATTTTTTATTATATGTGAATAAGTATTGTATAATTTTTCGTAATTGTGCTTTATGCTTCCACTTCAGTCAATTCACAATCTCTACTGAATTGTTGACTAACTCAGTGATCAAGGGTTGAGTAAATGAAATTTATTCAGCTCTTAGTTCTTATTTGAAAAAAAAGGCAAACGAAGAAATGAACACATACATCACTTTCCATAGCGTTCAGTATTGTGAATGTATACATAACATACCTGTAAGAGATATTATTCGGATTGAAAGAACTTTAGAAGTAATCAACATTTATTCGATTCTTTATGTTAAAAGCTATTATTTCAATTTTGAATATTGAGGATGTGATTAGAGCTGAGTATATCCCAGACCAACAAAACTATGAAACAATCACGATAAAAATATATATTGAATGGAAGAATTAACTCTTTTCGTCAGTGACTCAAAATGAAACCTTCATTTCACATAATCACCAAGAGATTTGCAGAGAATACCTACTGAACGAAGCATGTATAGCTCTCATCGAGAAGATCAGAATGAAGGTATTTTTATGAGGAAAAATATTGAAGATTTGAGATTTGAAAAACTAAATGTGCCTACCATCACTTTTATGCATTGATCAACTAGAACATGTTCAGAATACAAGCTTGTACACTGTAAAAAATAGTTCCTCATCTCAAACCATATTAATTTGTCTCAAGTACTCCTTACGTTTGAATACAGCCAAATGCATAAAGTACTTGACCCTACCGCCCTCTACGGTTGAGAATGGCGTTTACCCTAAATAAAACTTTCTTGAGCTAAGAAACTGATTAGTTTCAACCAAGCTCAGAGTTATTGACTCAGGTGGTAAAAAAAATTGATCCAACGGTAATATTAATTAGTATGTAACTATTGATACTTTTCGTAGAATAAAAATTTTGGTTTCATGTAAATAAATATTACATTTCACTGAAACTCGATTTGTAGTTGATTTAAAGATTCTTAGTTGAATGGGTCGAGAATTTAGTCGATAAAAATGATAGTATCTCTTATGTCAAGTGAAAGTTTCTTGGGTTAAGAAACTGATTGATTTGAGCTAAATTGAAGGGTTTTTGACACTAGCAAAGGAATAATTTGATAAAACAAAAAAAAACATTTGTATGTAATCATTATTTTCTTCACAGAACAATAATTTCTCTTTCATATTAATAAATACCGGAATACCGCGGCAGACCATGAATATTGTACGGAATGGGAAAGGCGTCTAGAGTTTCGTTGGAAGTTGCAGAGATGGAGCGAGTATACCTCAAGCGTCAACCGTCTGCTTTTCAAGACACGTCGTAAAGACAACCGTTCCCATCACGTCGGGGTCACCAATGTAGAATCGAAGGAATTTATCCCTACTTACGCGTTTCGTCCCTGGCGCACACATTTGGACTCATCAGTAAGGCTTGTGTGCGCCATGCCATAGACGCAGTGGTTAGAAGTTTTGAGATAGCCGCCGGGAGTTGAACCCGGCACCTAGTACCTAATCGGTGTGAAACTTGAGCGCAAACCTCTAGGCTACCCAAGCGCTGTGAATTAAGCTATGCGTGGCTATATAGAGTGCCGCCAAGAGATCCCTATACACTCCCCTGCCGCTACAATAGCTATAGTCCAGGCAGTGGGTTATCATCTCATCCCTGTCATCATCCAATACCAGATCACCCGGTTCTCCACCAACACAAAGATATTTGGTTTTCTCTAAGTTGACATTTAAGCCCCACTTCTCGTATTCTTTAATTAGCTTGCGCATCATGTATTCCATGTCATCTTTATCGCCGAATACAACAATATTGTGAGTAAAATGCACAAATAATTGCATTTAAATGGGATATATTTAATATAAAAGAGATAGAGTTTTTATTTAATTGCAGCCAATATAAAAAAATTGCTACAATTAATTCGTTTTATTAAATCAATTACGCAATATTTTTTTTACAAATGTCACTTCATATTGCATCAATTATATGTACAATTTTATTCAAATATTTATAGTTTTCTTCAAGTAAATGAGGCGAATAATATAATCTCACGAGATGCTTGTCTCAAGAAACTGTAGTCGTTGCATCAACTGACAGAATTTACGACAACCGTACCTTATTCGTTCTATTGAACAAATAAAAATGAACCGAACGAATGGTTTCGTTAAAACCTATTTAGAATAATGTATTTGTATCAATCAATTATGGATATTGAGACAAGTGCATAAACAATTTCTTGTAATTGTATGTTTATGTTGAATCAGTTGTATCTTTCATTTCGCTGAAATGTGAAAAGTTTCAGGCGAATGTTTTAGCTGTTCTCTATAATCAACTAGGTTGTTTTAATCAAGAAAAATAGTTCATTTGGAGTAATCAATTTTAGATTAATTCAAATTAAAATGGTTTGATTGAAAAAAAAATTCTCAAACTCCTGAGGAGTTTGAGCGCAGAATTTTATTTTTTACAGTGTATTGAATCTTATTTTGTTGATAATTAAATCGAAGTGTTTCATAGAAGTGAGATGCTCTGTTCCAATTCTGCATTCAAGAATATATACCATTCCCTTATTAGCTACATCTTCAGCTTCAGATTCAACATTACTTCTTTGTGATACCTTCCTTAATTCTTTCGAAATGTTGAACCAGTTTCCAAACGATTAAAGCAATGTCCTTTCGAATATCAAACAAATTCCAATCGAAAGTTTCATGTATCATGATGAACAGATTAATGTTCAAACTTCTTCAGATTCCCGAAAATCACTTAAAATATGTTCATCCCTGATGAACGGTAACTTACATATTATAATTAATATTTTTGAGGTTATCATACAACATCCCAATCAAAATAAGAGCAGCTCCTTTAGGAATTTCTGCCATAATAATTTCAAACCTTTCGAAACTCTTCCAAGGTTCAGAAGTAAATTGGCATTTTGAGTGAATCCAAGTTTACTAGGACCTTTATGTGATATAGACAACAGTGCGTAATAATCTGACAGGAAAATAGCGAACCCAACCTAACTTTTTAATATACAGAGTGAAATGTGTCAAACTTCCATGGCCAACCGAGTTACAAATAAACTTTGAATAGAGTACATATATCATATTATGATGTTGTTAATGCACAATGATCACAAATTATACCGTCACGTTTGATGAACCTTCCCTTATTCACACCGCCTCTCTGTCATCTGGTTCTATGTGTTTATTAATGATATTAAAGTTTTCTAATTCCTTCGATTCGACTTATAATTCAAGCATATATTGCTAAAAACTGAGTTGACCAAACTGAATAAACAGTTAAGTAATAAACAGTTTTCAATGTGTCCCAACAACAAATATACAATATTAGTGCGATTTTACCGGTAGTACTTGATCATACGTAGTAAAATGTTCAATCTAGATCTATTACTGATTGTGAACTGTAATTCGTTTGTTGGTATGAAACTATCAGTACGAGGGTTGCCTTTTATATTTCGGGGACAACCCTAGTGTTGCAATCTGCCAACTGACAGCTCTATCGTAAAGCCTGACATTTTTGAGGTTATACGTTGACTACGTGCGTTTTGACCTACAAGCGCTCTTTGTGTTGTTTACAGTAACTTAAAACATTCATCTCGCCCAAAAAATTGAATTAAATCGTGAACATTTTCGTGCGATTAATTTTTACAACTGTCGAGATTGATTAACTCAACAACAGTGCATCGATGAACTTCATTTAATTTTTGACGATCAAGGACCAGTGTTTATCGATGGTATGGTAAATTCAACCGAGGTCGTAGTTCACTCCAAGACGAATTTCGCGAAGGTCATACAAAATCAGTTGTTGATCAGAAAATCATTGATGCTCTGCGAAACTGATATTACAAGATCGTCATGTAACCTATCGTGAGATTGAGACAACTGTAGGCATTTCTGGGACAAGCATACATTCAATATTGCAGGAAAATTTGACCGTAAAAAAAATTCGTTTCATCCCACGCAGTTTGTCAATAGCTCACAAAATGGCTAGTGTCGATTGGTCGAAATAAATGCTCCAAAAATACGATCGCGGTCCCTCGAAGCACGTCTATGATATCGTGACAGGTGATAAATCGTAGATTTACGCGTATGAATGCGAAAATAAACAGCAGTCGACTGTAAGGATGTTTCAAGATAGGCCAAATCCAATAAAATGTGCTCGGGCACGAAGCATCCTCAAGCAAATGGTCGCCTGTGTTTTCTGAAAAACGGATCATGTCGCAATCGTACCATTAGAATAACGCAGAATAGTCAATTCTGAGTGGTAAACAAACATTTGTTTGCCAGTTGTCTTCCAAGAATTCAGGAAAACCAACCACCGAAGACGGATCACCCTTCATCACGACAATGCAAGATCTCACACATCGGCTCAAACAACTGCATTTTTGAGCACTCAAAACTTCGGTGTGATGAGTCATCCGCATATAGTCCTGACTGGGCACTGAATGAATTCTTCTCATTCTCGTACG
The DNA here is from genome assembly GCA_030674115.1 of Micraspis discolor. Lineage (NCBI taxonomy): Eukaryota > Metazoa > Arthropoda > Insecta > Coleoptera > Coccinellidae > Micraspis > Micraspis discolor. The sequence goes on from JARTUT010001059.1 coordinate 8,418, forward strand.
TACAAAATAGAATGGCAACCCTCGTTATAAAATAAATTGACAGAATCAGATAAACACTCTATATTTTGAATGCATAAGAATGAACCTTGATATAAAGTTGACGTTGCTCACCTCAATCTATCTACCCATAGCTTTAACCCTTTCAGCAATGAATCATCCTGTCCATGACAATAAATCTGTTATGGATTAAACTTTCATTTAGTTGAATCAGCATAAGAAGGAAGATCTATTGTCTCATTGGTCAAGATGAATATTTCAATTAAAGCACTTCTCGAGCTATACATATGAGATTTCCACATGTAATTAGAACTTGGATCACATTCGATATAAAATAAACAGGGGAGGCGGCTTTTTTTTATCCACGCTCAACAATCGGAACACTTCACACATGATTTATAACAAATCTTCTGCTTTATAGCATTCTACTCCAAAGCATATGTTATGGAAATAAACCTCATTATCCGCCCGAACTGACCAACCAGAGGTTCAGCCGTACATTCCACAAAACTAATGAAAAAAATTTCAGACGATCTCATCATCTCTCGCACCGTAGTACCAAACTGAAATTATGAATTAACTCTTTCGAAAGAATCCCAGTTAACTCAACATACAGGAAATGCTGTTATAAGGCACGTCCGACCATAATAAAACACACATAAAATCGAAACAACAGTTACGGGTTATATAACAATGACTGCATTTCGGAGGAATGAAAAAAGTTGAGGTCATAGCTGCCGTAAAACGAGAAGATTTGATTGTGCAGCTTCCAGATAAGGTTTTTTGAGGATTTATCACACATTGTGCGTTTCTTGGAACGGATAACTTGAAAGTGAAACGGGTGAGGAAATAATTCGACACGATTCCAAGTAAAAATCCGACTTTACGGAACACTAGATGCAACCGTCAATCAATTATTTGGACAAATCCAAAAGAAATCCTAAAGAAAAGAAAGAGGAAAGGATACAAGAAAATAAATTAAAATGCCTCAAATACGAATACTTTCCTTGTAATACCATTTTATAACATTTCAGAAAAATAGTGAATTTTTATAAACAAAAAGATGTTATTTCGATTTATTGCTACTTTAATAGGAATTTATTGTATGATTTTCGTCTGTATTTTGTTTCAGGAAAATCTCGTTTTCATGTCCAACAGTAAACCGCTAACATACGAGGGCTAAACTTGCCCTGATATCGGTTTTCCATGCTGGAAATGTTTTGATGGAATCTTTCTCCGTGTTCATCGCTGACGGCGCCCAAATTTTCAGGAAAGAATTCTAAATGTGAATGCAGAATAGTTTCAATGACATAAAACAACCCAAAGCCTTGTGAATAAATAGAATCTCCGCGATAACACATTTATAGTCACTTGATCTGTGATTTCCTAGGAAATTAGAAGTCACTCTCATGAAATATTCCCAAGCTGATTTCTCTAAATTACTAAGCTTTTCTTTGAATGTATCATCTTTCATCAATTGCTTGATTTGGGGGCCAACAAATATGCTCTCTTTAATATTTGCTTCACTCAGCTTAAGAAAATTTTCTTTTAAATATTAAAAGCCGTCACCACTTCTGTCCATAGCTTTAACGAAATTCTTCATAAGCCCAAGCTTTATGTGTAAAGGTGGTAAAAATTAGTGTTCGACCGAAAATTTGGTTTCGATTTCGGCCGTATTTCGGCCAAAAATCAAGTTTTGGTGGCTGTTTCGGTTTGCCGAAACCGAAACTTATTTCGAAAGTTTCCGCACGATCGCGTTTTTATTTGATTTTATAACTGTTTTTAAATTAAACGTTTACTGTAGTTTAATAGTGATTTACTCAATTCTTCCAAATGTAAGTATAACTGTCCTACTATAATTGTGATCTAGGTATCTTTGTTAATTCTAAATATGTGTTTTCAGATTTATATTTGTTGAGACTGGAACTGAGTATAATAGTATTTTTAGTCATTATTATTTTCATTTAAGGTACCTAAAACAGACTGATGATTCTTCTAAGTACAAATGCAATCCAAAGTATTAAAGAGAAAGATCTCAAAATTGTTTCTGGTCATCCATAACACAAGGGAAAACCTTAATTTAGGGCCAGGACAAAGTATGTGATGTTGTCTCAATTTATTAAAAAAAAATACCAATACATAGTATTTAAAGAAACAGTAACATATAAATAATGTGGTAACTAAAAAATATCTATTGATAACATTTTTATTATTTTGACACATAATTTCGAATTATTGATTTGATTATTGTGAAATGATTAAACGTTTGCTATGAAAATTTAATTTGTCAAAATAATAAAAATGTTATTAATAGATATTTTTTTATATTATGTTAAATAAATGATTACAACGAATTCAATTTACTGTGTTGCCATTTCATGCCCTAATTAATGCAACATAATAGTTACCTAAAATGCTCCAAATTGCAATATTTTAAGAAATTTTATACTTAGATACGTCAGTTTAGGTTTCGTTTTCGGTTTCGGCGGAAAGTGAAGCCCTGGCCGAAGATTTGGTTCGGCAGAAAAACCAGTTTCGGTCGGACACCAGTAAAAATAAATTTTCAGGCTGCACCAATGGAGGACTTGATATTTTTTGTCCTGGAGTCAGAGTTTGTCCTTAGGGCCTTTCTTACTTAATATAATGAGTTTTTCGGTCTCTGCTCTCCCACTCACAAATAAAACAACAGTATTTGTATACCAAAGTTGTAATCCTAAATTTAGGGCAATCACCTTCAAATCCCCACAAAATTACCATTTGTGGTCGCTATACTGAATTTTTTCCAAGTTAAATTTAATCGTTTCATTAGACTATTTCATGTTAGAAGCCTTACCTAATGGAATAGAGGGAAGTTAATTGCGGATATGTAAATGAACAGCCTTTAGACTTACATTTGGACCATCAATAAATAATCGCCATTTTTCTGCTTTGATTTCTATACCCAAGATACTCATTACACCGTAGACATTACAAAAAACAAGCTGATCATCTTGTGAAAAAAATCTTTCAGCTCTTCATCTCGATTGCGAAAGTAGGTTGCTTTAGGTTGTAATAAGTTCCATCCCTTCAATCGAGAGCCCAAAAGTTCTGCCTGTTGTTTGGACAAATTTCAGTCACGTACCAAGTCGTTAAGATCTTGTGATAGAAGATGTGGATCATTAGATGTGGATGATCAAGCTTCTTCAAAGTCAGAATCCAATCTCTCTCTTTCGACTTCTGACGTAAGGGACAGATCACTAGTTTGAGGCGGTTCTGGTACCGGTAAATTTTCATTTTGAGAGATAGGCCTTTTAGCTGATGGTAGCTCAGAATACTTGATTTTTCTATTTGTTTTAATTGTAATTTCTTTTGTATCAGTAGGACATAAATAACAATCAGATGAGTGGTTCGTTGTCTCCGTCCAAATTATAGGGATTGCAAGAGACATAAATCGAGATCTTTTCGCCCATCCAGTGAGAAGACCCACACATGTAACACAACAGAGGATTGGAACCCACGCTTTGTCTTGTTGTCCGATGGCAAAACCAAAATATTGTTCATATAACTTAATTATAATAATAATAATATTTATTGATCCTTCAAGACATTTATAATGCATAGGAGAAGTCAAATAAAGTAGAGAAATAAATTTTTTGTAAGCCAATCTACAACACATCCTTGTCGTCTAGAAACTCTTTAATACTATAATACTTCTTATGCACTATAAATTTAATGGTATTTTTGAATTTAACCTTATTGAGAACCTTAATAGACCTCGGCAAATGCTTATACAAAATTATAGCCTAGTATACCAGAGAATTCTCATATTTTGATGTTACGTGGTATGGAATATACAGGGTAGATTTATTTCTATTGAAATAATCATGGAAACTAGATAACGTAACCATCAAATGTTCGTGCTCCTTGATATAGAGCAAACTCCTGTAAATATATAACGAAGGAAGCGTCAAGATCTCATTTTGATAAAAGGTAGGCTTACAAGAGTCAAGTGGCTTCAGCTGGAAAATTGATCGTAATATTCTTTTTTGAATAATGAACGCCCTCCTAGATTCAACAGTTACCCCACAACAGAATAATATAATTCATATGACTGAATACCAAGCTATAGTACACCGCCTGCAATGGTAAGGAATTTTTTATCCTACTAATCGCATAGTAGGAACTACACAGTTTCTTACAGACTGCATCCACATGAAAATTTCACCTTAAGGAACTATCAAGATGGATTCCCAGGAACCTTACCGTATTTTTTGAGACAATCTTCTGATTCAAGCATCGAATAACCAGTCGAACATTACTAACGTTTCTCACACTGAAATAAATGCACTCAGTTTTTTGTGCATTGAGTATGAGCGCATTCGAGTGACACCAATTTACAAATTCAAGCATTAACGCATCACAGCGCTGAGACAGCTACCCAAGGCTCCGAGCTGAGACGGCCACTAACTTATCATCAGCAAATATAATCATTAACTCCGAGTTCATGTGCTCAGGTAAATCATTTATAAATAGCAGAAAAAGCATCTGTCCAAGCCCCGAGCCCTGCGGAACCCCCATGACAACACTACACTTTTTTGACCAAGACGCATTCACCCTAACTGACATCCAGCGATCAATGACGTAACTCAAAATCCACTGGAGGAAGACACCACGAAATCCAATGTTGTATAACTTGCTCTCAATGAAATTCCACGGAAGAACGTGAAAGATCGAAAAAGAGACCCGCAACAACCCTTGTCAAGGTTTTTATAGACATAGTAAACGAAAATGCAGCTGTTTCAGTTGACCTTCCCTCTCAAAAACCATGCTGGCAATCACTTATCACTTAGTTACTAATAGTGTCAAATGCCTTCGCTAATTTTTAAAAGTAATGTCATCACAAATGTAACAGAACTTGTCAGGATTGCTTCTCCACTTTCTTGATATTATTTAAGAATCACTTCACTTTAAAAACAGAACAAACCACTCTTCAAATAAACAAATTCTCTAAATGCGAAAGTAAAACAAAATTAATTTAATTAATTTAATTTAATTTTTGGTTTTGGGGGCAACTGCTGTAACCCGAAAACTAGATCTGATTGAATCAAAATAAATATATTTATAAAATGAGGGTAGTTAGGTAATTCAAAATAAGTCAGCACCTTTCTTGTTACAAAATTTTGTTGACCAGTGTTATTTTAAAGTTGCGTAAGGTTCGTTAATTTCCTGTCAGATTAATACGCACTGTTGTCTATATGGCAAAAAGCTGTTAATGATGGATTTATCATAATGTCGATTCAAGTCTAGAAATTGATAGTAGTTTTAAAGTTCTGACAATATGAAAAATTACCCAAATTGTTATCAGTAAATTATAAAATGAAGAATATTATTTTGGTTTTACCTCCTAAGATGAAAATAAGGTTATTTATTACATATATTATTAGGGATTCTGGAAGAATGAAGACGCGGTTCTTCTAGTTTTTAAACTGGATTGAGCGCGCAAAAAAGGACTGCTGGAGTCAACAGTGGGGGAGCTCGATGCATGCTACCAGGAGTGCATGATACTTAGAAGTAACTTAGCCATGAAACGACAAATCGATCGAATTATGGAGTTACATTTTACTAGAGCAAAAGTAAGTTTTCGGAAGCTCTCGAAATAATTATGACATTTAAATGAATGATGGGATCTGACCTAATAAAATAATTTCTTTCAATTAAAATTGGAAAGAAGTTGATGAAATTTTGCACAGAAATCTGTATGTTTGGAGTGAGATTCAATCGTACCTCAGTCCTTCCCTTATAGATGGCTCTGATGCATATAGACATACATTCAGATAAAAATCAATAGATACTTACATTATTATGAGACAAAGAAATTGAAAGATATATTTCATAAATACTTTTCAGAGGATGGAAACACTGAACGACTTTTGAATGAGAATCCCTTGAAAGTTTAATCAGTGGAGGCTCTAAGAATTCCTTGCCGAGTTTTCGATGTGAGTTGCGAAATCCATGTGGTCGCAGTTGAGAAAAAACTGAAATTGAGTTCTTAACGTAAATCTCGAGTAATCTAAGAGTATTGTTGTACGCTTGTTTATATTCATGTTATTCAATCAACTATTACATTGACGTTTATCCTTTACAATACGACATGTGCAATAGTTACTTTTTATATGAAAATGATATTTCAAATTTCATTATTCATCGAGTAGACCCTTGATCTCCCAAAGCAGAAGAAAACTATCTGTTTCAGTATATTCCTATTCTGGATACATTGAGGGTTCCTCTCAACATTTTAACACAGATGTCACCAGTCTCCAATATCAAATTATCAAATATCATGACAGAGTCGATGAACTCTGACCAGACCCAGGTAAAAGCTAAGGCGACCCTCTGTTTCATTTTACGATTCTGAAAGGAAATCTATCGCAGTAATAAATGATGAGTACGAAGTTTGACAAAAATGGGGATAAGAACTGGTTCAGTTATTAGTTTCAATATCATTCTACCAATATTATGATATAATAGGTGGCATTATTTGTAATAAATGTGTCATAGGTATACCTATTCATTGATATATATTTATATTTATATTCAACGAAATACCACCTTGGATAATACCCGAGATGAAAATAAACACCCAATTGCTTGCTCTGAAAAAAAAGAATACACCACCTGAAGTCTACCACCAGGAATTCCTCCGAATTTTGGACGAAGTAAGTCCTGCTTACACACTGTACACAGATGGCTCCAAAATCAAAAATGGGGTAGGAGGTGGGCTGATAACAGGAGAGGACACTCACTATTGGTCTCTTTCTCAAGATTCTTCAGTTTTTTCTGCTGAACAATATGCCATCTGGCAGGCACTACCTCTCTGCTTATGGAACCAGAAAGAAAAGTCCATAATAGCAACAGACTCACTCCATTAAAGCTATCTATACAAACGACCCCTTTACACAGAAGATGCAATCGTTGTTAACAGAACTATATAGAAGAAATTACGAAGTGGAATTTATCTGGATACCAAGCCATGTCGGAGGTAACGAGGCAGCTGATAGAGCAGCCAGAAGCTCTGCTACCGTAGATGAAAAAGATGAGGAAACTGCAAAGATCACTGATTTAATGAATTCAGTAAAACAGTGCATTTCCTCCGAATGGCAAAGAAGATGGAATACTCGCAATGATAAGCTGAAGATTTTCAAAAATGATTGCCTAGACATGATAAGAATAAACCGTCTACGTATTGGTCACACCGCACTTACTGACCTCTACATTTATTAAGAAGGAAGAGAGGCCAAAATTTGAATTATGTCACATAGATAGAAGCATCTTACATATTTTATATGAATGTCCTAAATACTCAAATGAACGCACACAGTTCCACATACCAGATGAGCCAAATTTACAAGAAGAGGAAAGTATTCTGAACACCATAAATTTTTTGAGGAGCATTCGTATATACAACAAATTATGAAAAACATATGTTTTTTTATTATTTGATAGGCATTGTCCTTATTTCAATTGTGTATGTTATTTTTATATCATAAAATTTATTTACACATGTAATCTTCTGTTTATACAAATAAAATTATATTTGTACACATTTATTTACACATAATTATGAACTATCTATTTGAACACAGACTAAATTTATTTTATTCATATACTTCAATAATTTATTTACAATTATTTATACATTTTAAAATAACTTATTTTATGTATAATGTTGAAATCTTCACAAGGCTAATGACCGAAAGAGTCGATGCCTTAAATTACAATAAATAAAAAATTATAAGTGGTTATACAGATTATAAAAATAAAAATTTATCATTTAACCAGATAATGCTATGAAGGTTGTGTCATTTATTGACCTGATAAAAATGTTTTTCAGTTTTGGCTTGAAATATGCCAGAGCATGGTCAATCGATTTTCGCAAATATACTCGTGAATAGCAATTCTACAATTTCAATGAAAATGAATTACTCTAAATTGTATTCAAAGAAAATAAATCCAGTATTAAAATCACAAAAACAACTACGGATATTCATCTCAAAAATGTTTTCAATATTAAACCTATCCGACAATTCTTTCGGCCATTTGTGAATAGAATAGATATTTAACCTTCACACAAGATATCTACTTAATTAGAATTTTAATTATCATGGAAACAAATCAAGAATGAATGTTTCTTCCCTGTTGCAATCAATATAAAATAAAAATATTCACTTCAAACTCACCTTACCATAGAAAAAAATACTGGGTATAGAATGTTTGTCATTTATTGTTCATTGATTAGGATAGGCTAATAAATATCAAAAACTAATATAATTTACGGAATTTTCACATTCTTTCACTACTTACAATATATTCATAATAATAATTTCAAATAAAAACAACAAAATATATATATAGATATATTTGTTTTCTAATGACTAAAAGGAGTATTGCCGTATGAATACGTGTATATAGAGTGTATGTAGAGTTCTTGGCAATTTTTTTTTGCCCAAAATCAAGGTTTCTTTAAACCAACTTTAAAACTTAAAACTGTCATTATTTTGGACGTATTTACGTCCTTCAGAAGGACTCTACAATAATTATTACATTATACAGCTTAGTATTTTTACAATAAAGAATTAACTACTTACAGTTTTCAAGGTTTATAAAATTGTCCAAATTTGGAATATATCCAAGAATGATGTTGAGTGTTTTTTTGAAAGGAGTTTTTTATAAATGTCTAAGAAACATAGGGTAGGAAAGTGACAATAGATTAGGGATGTAAATAAAATCGAAAAATAGTATAGAATCAAGATAAGGTATCGTAGTTAAAATTTTTAATTTGAAATTTAGGAAAAGATCAATAGGAGTCACAACTTTTGATCTAGAGATAGAAGATGATTATATATGGAGCTGAGTTTAGCAACATCTGATTTTTTGTTGATACTATTCGGATTATTTTTGATGTGACACATTTCCGAGAAGGTCCTTTTGTGATAATAAGATGTTATATCAAGAATTTTGAAATTTTCAAAATTAAAAAGATGTTCTAATTTTGAAGAATGGAGGGCTAAGGAACACCTTTCAGGATGGATTTTCACATCTTTTTTTCATTTTTATTCTCTTTTTTATGGTTTGGCAGATTTGACCAATGTATATTCCATTACAGTCCAAACAGGGTATGCTATAAATACAGTCTGAGATAAGGAATGGAGGAATTTTATCTTTAATTTTGGTAAAGAGATCTCTACCTGTAATAAGGTATTTTGTTAATTTTAAATTTTTTATTTCGGAGAATATATGTGAAAGTTTAGTGTTTAGAGAGGAAAGATAGGGTAGAGATCTATATTTTGTCAGTGGCGTAGAAGAGTTTAACGGTGAAATTCTTTGTGTAACAAGATTGGTAGGAGAGAGTGGGTTTGTTGTAGTGGAAGTGGTGCTCCATAGGATCTTTTTTAGCATTGACTTTGGGTATCCATTATTGACTATAATACGTTCAAGGCGGGAGAGTGAGTTTTGGCTGTAATTTGAGTGTGTAATGTTTATAATTGTATTTTTTAGTTGGTTGATTACATTTAATTTCAAGTTCCATTTTATAAACCTTGAAAACAGTAAGTAGTTAATTCTTTATTGTAAAAATACTAAGCTATATAATATAATAATTTTTGTAGAGTCCTGATGAAGGATGTAAATACGTCCTAAATATAGACAAAGTTCAAAAATTGGTTTAAAGAAACCTTGATTTTAAGCAAAAAAAATTTGCCGAAAAACCATCTATATATACATATATTTGTTTTCTCTATAATATAGTTAGATTATTCAGTTTAATTACATTTCAAAGTTCTTATCTACATCATTCGCAGTTAGACTTTTCGTTTCAATACAAACTGTTTCTATAAAAATGTATCCGAATAACAGTGAGCATGGATATTATTATCATCTACAGGGTGGAATTGGGAAGAAACAACACCCTGTATGCGGTTTTCAATTTTTATGACTTCAGATTCTGAGAGAGCAGGAAGAATACTATATAATTCAACTGTCAACACGAATAGCACAAATTTTCCCTGACTGCTCTGACCCTTCGAATGTCAATCTTCCGATTTTCGCTTCTTCCATATTTTATTCTCGACATTTCAGAAACATGAGATCTCAGATAGGTACTTATAAGTAAAAAGAAATTATAAACGAACCAAATATTTCATAAAAATTATCAAGAAACATTCAACATTTCGAAAATTTACGGAGTATTACTGAGGTACTAATTGATGATTCAGTAGGAACAAAATTAATGATAAATTCCTCAAATATTGTTCAAAATGAAAACCACTAACTTCTACACATTCATCTGTTCTTTTCATTGAATCTAAAACTGCTTTCCTCATCACATTTTGGTTGTTTCGTATTGTTTCCTCGTATTTATCTCTTGTTCATACACCATAGTTTTAAAGTAGCCCCAAAGAAAATAATGTAACGGTGTCATGTCTGTTGACCAAGGTGGCCATGCTCTTGGACCACTACGACCGATACATCTATTTGGATATACCTCGTTCAAATAATTTCTCATTGTAATGAGAAATGTGGGGGTACTCCATCCTACTAGACTACAAGTTCTCTTTGATTAATATTCTCTAACAGATTAGGAATAATATCAATGAGGAAATCTCTATAAATTTCTCCGGTGAGTCTTTCTTCGAAAAAATTAGGACCTATTAAATGATTACACAGGCCTACAAAAAAAAAATTTAATTTTGATGCCTAGAATTTTTGAGTTGATTTCAACTATATTTTTATTGCTGAATCTAAATATGACAGCAGTTTTTCTGTATCAGCTCTAGATTTTTAGAAAATTAATAATAATAATAAATAAAAATAAAAGTCTGAAATTCGGAGTACCAATGGTTTGGAGAGAACCAAAAAATCACTTCGATGACTGTTATTTCTGCCTAGTAAATATTACTAGGCGAAATAACCGTAACAAGTGGACTTATGCAGATTTAGTCTCTTCAAGACGCCCTATCCCTCACTCAGAAGAAGTGCCAATTCCAACTTTTCAGCAGCTACCAGAACTCTGTGAGGACACATGTCTCTCTGAGCAGAATTCTGACACTACTGAAGGTGACAGTGATTTTGAAACAACGTCATCAATTCCCCAATTCTTCAACCAAGATGAGTTAAATGACCTCACTAGAGATCTCAACCTGTCGAAAAAAGGTTCTGAATTACTTGCTTCCAGGTTGTAGGAACAAAATTTACTTGAACCAAGAACGAAAATTACATTTTATCGCACGAGGCAGAAAGATCTGCTACCTTTTTTCTCTGAAAAACAAAATCTTATATTTTGCCATGCTATTAGAGAACTCCTGGTAAAAATGGGTTTTCCTGAACATTTTCCGGATGATTGTTGCCTATTTATTGACAGCTCAAACGAAGTTTGAAATGTGTTTTTCTACATAATGGGAACAAATATGGCTCAATACCAATTGCACATTCAACGAAATTGAAAGAGCAATATGACAACATAGCTTTGGTTTTGGAAAAAATGAAGTATCATGAACACCAATGGGTGATTTGTGTAGACTTAAAAATGGTAAACTTTCTTCTTGGACAGCAAAGTGGCCACACCAAGTATCCTTGTTTCTTGTGCCTCTGGGATAGCAGACTCAAAACGCAACACTAGGTTAGAAAAGAGTAGCCTAGAAGAGAAAACATGGATGTTGGGGAAAAGAATAACATCAATGATCCTTTAGTTCCGCGAGAGAAAATCATGTTTCCACCCCTGCATATCAAGCTGGGTCTAATGAAGCAGTTTGTAAAGGTTCTTGATAAGAATGGATCATGCTTTGCATATATAGGGTAAAAAATGCCTCAGCTGAGTAAGGAAAAAATTAAAGCAGCAATATTTGATGGCCCACAAATAGGACAGCTGATTTAAGACCCTGACTCCATAAATTCAATGATTGAGATTGAACAAAATGCCTGGAATTCATTTATTTCAGTTGTCCAAAATTTTCTGGGTGAAAACAAAGCTGAAAACTATGTTGAATTAGTCAATGAGATGCTGAATAATTTCAGATCACTTGGATGTAACATGCTCATGTTACATTAAGGTGCATTATTTACACAGCCACTTAGACCGTTTTCCTGATTATTTAGGCGACATTAATGAGGAGCGAGGTGAAAGGTTTCACCAATATATCAAATGTATGGAGGATCGCTATCAAGGAAGATGGGATACTCACATGATGGCAGATTACTGCTGGTCTTTAAAACGGGATTGTTCTAAAATACATTAAAAAATGTCACGCAAAAGAAGTTTCCGAAATGTTTAGTGAGTAATTGGTTTAAATGATGACTTTTTCAGTTTTCTATAGTATATAATGAATAATATCTGTAATATATGTGTAATATAATAAATTTCCTTTATTAATTGGTTTCTTTAAACCATGGTTTTTTTTTCAGAAAAGTGTAATGTATAATTCACAAAAATGTTGATATCTTAAAAATTCGAGCTGACAGGCAAAAACTAATAGCCTATTTGAATTCAGGGCATCAAATTCATATGAAATCACCTTCAAAATCTTCGGCACCAAAACCATTGTTGACCAGTGTTATCATAAACTGCGCCCCACACATTAAAACTGAAACGTCTCTGTGATTATCTTTGTAAGCGAAATGATTCTGTTGGTGCCAAAGGTGATTCTTTCGAGCATTGTTTATTGCAGTGCGAGTGAATTGAGCTTCATCTATGAATAATATTCTTTGGACATTTCTTCTATAACTTCTTATCCACCTGGAAAATTGAAGACGTGCGATCTCATAGTCAGGCTTCAACTGCTGGACCACTTGGGAGTGATATGGGTGATATTTCAAACTCTTAATTCACATTCCATTCCTTAATTTATGTATGAATCATGAAATACTCAGTGATTCAGGAAGTACTCTTTCATTTACTTCTCTCGATCTGTCGCGTTCTTCTCGATCGCCTCTTGACAATTTGGCCTCATCTCATTGAGGTCCGAGATTTCGAGGCGTAGTGTGAGTTTAAAATTGAATTGGTACATTTTTTGAAATGGGGCCCCTTCTTATCGTATCCAACTTATCCAAAATACCTTTACATAGATGAGAAACAACTAACCATTTCTGGGCATACTTTCGCCAATACTGTGAGCCGTCACTATTTCAAGTCTAAACAACGAAGAAAAATAACCATTTTGCTTCGGTATAAAACATGACTGGATTGAAAACGCTTCGAGAATGAATCTCGTTTTACGTTTCCTCTTTTAATAATGCAGCAGCAAGCAACAACGACAGGATTATTTGAAGTAGACACCAGCCCGAATGCAGATTATGCGAAACGTTCACCGGGTAATAAACAGACGAGACCATGGTGGAATTACCTCAGTGAAAAAGTGGAAAAACGTGTACGACCGAAGCACTCACATATTCATGAAACATTATATGACATGACGAGCTCATAACTGGAGCATAAAAGGGGCTGTAAATATGGCCGTCAGCTCCTGGATGTGCATTCTCATTCTAATTTTATGTATTTTTCCACATTCCCCACTAAAACTTCGTAAACATTTAACAGTAAAAAACGCTTTCCGCTAGAATGGAGATTATCTTGAAAATCGCTTATTCCGGTTTAATTAAGTGCATTATCTCGATGGAGTGAAATGCAATATTCTGCTCTTGCATCTGGTCTTGCACCACCATTCACTGTTTCAATTAGAGTGTCTATGTAGAGAAATAAGATAAACTGAATATCGATTTGTAATTGGTTGATTCCTAACCTTCAGGCTAATCAAGAAGCAAACATCAGTGGTAAAAGTGGAAAAAACTATCAAACGAAGATTTCGTCTCAAATTTTGTATTTGAATGAAATTTCGTGGGCTGTTTACATATGAAGACTGGTAAAGGCTTATAGAGACTCTGTTTCATCGAAACCCTATGTGTATGAATGATACGAAGAATTTAAAAACGGTCGGGAGATCGTTGATAAATAGATAGATACACTTTATTTGATCCATTTTTTACAAATACCAGTACAAAAGGTGTAGATCGTGTCAAAAATAATACTTGTAATAAACAATTAAAATAAACCAAATTACAATTTTCCCCTATAACCCCCAATAAAACCGAAAATATTAAAGAACAAAACTACATTAAATTACAACCTTCCCCTATGACCCTACAAAATCCTCTTCGAGGAAATAATCTTCTAGAGGATAATTACATTTTTTATAAAGGAAATTCTCCAAAACCATTTTATACTTATTGTTACCTTTACAATTAATTTTCTGCAGCTGAGTATTGTTGCTCTGTTTGGTTTAATAGTGCACATACACAAAAATTGATGCACAATTGAATACATTCATGAGAATAATTACTGGCACCATAAGATTTACACCGGTTCATTGCTTACCAGTTTTGTCTAACATTGTCCCTCCCCGTATTCGCAGACAGACTGCAGCTCTGAATTCTTGGAACAAATATCATTCTTTTCCCAATTTATTCCTAATTATTTCATATATTCCACAAAATAGAGTTCCCAAATTGAAGTCACGTAAACCATTATGGCATAATACGTTCTTCAATATCAACATAAGCAATAAAGAATTTTTGAAGACTGAGTGAAACTCTTACGAATTGTTCAATAATTATCTCGTTTCTGATCTTTCTGAAAAAATTTCTGGTTTAGATCTTCCAAGAAAAATTTTAATCGTTTGAGAACAGGTCATGGTAGTACCAATAGCAAGCTTTTCAAATGGAACTCAGTTCCAAGCGCAAGTTGTGAAGTAGAGAAGCAGAAGAAACAATACCTCATCTCATCAATAGTTGTCCCATATATAAATTTCAAGATGGTTTTAGGGGCTATTCATGATGTTTCTGATTCCTTTTTGGAATGGGTTATTAATTTCAAACGAATATGATAGGTATTTATGTTATTCAATTCTTTTTTCTGCTTTTGTCTTTTTATTTCCAGATTCGATGTGGGCAACATGAAGAAGTCTCTGGCTCCATCAATAGAAGACCTGCATCTTTCGGTAGGTTTCATCTGGAATACAATTCTCAAACTTCTCTTTTGCAATTTGAATATACGGTCTCATCTTGGATTGTATGTAGGCATGGAACGCTGACAAAGACTTTGGGTGTTTTCCACTTCAAGTTCTGATCTATTATTATTCCTAGAAATGATCTCTGATTGACTGCTTCGATTTCGGTGTTCTGTGCTTTAGCTGTGAGTATCTGACCATCCAGTTCTCTTAATATCATTATTTTAGTTTTTGTGACATTCAATAACAAATCATTTTCTGTCAGCCATTTATTTATGGTTTCTAATTCCTTTTCTTTATTTTGCCTGCATATGT
Organism: Micraspis discolor; assembly: GCA_030674115.1. NCBI lineage: Eukaryota > Metazoa > Arthropoda > Insecta > Coleoptera > Coccinellidae > Micraspis > Micraspis discolor. Next base: position 23,762 of record JARTUT010001059.1, read on the forward strand.
CTTTACTTTCAGCCTCATATATCAGTTATATATCATCAGAAAACATAGCCGTTTCATTCCCAGGAACTTGCACTATATTATTGATATATATTATGTATAGGAGTGGTCCCAAGATGAAGTGTTGTGGGACTCCTTGTGGTAGATATAATGATTCAGATCTAATTGTTTCTCCTTCTTTATTAATCTCTACTACCCTTCGTGTTCTTCCAATAAGTAGGTACTAATCTTGCGGCAGTACCTCTGATTCCATATTTTTCAAATTTGTTGAGGATCTGCCTAGTTCAGGACGACCGTTGACCTCTTTAACCAATTGAAAAAATCGAGAAAATTGTGCTCGAAAATCATCATGCCAGCAAGAGATTTTGGTGAACCAATTGGTCATGCAGCGCGTCGCCGCACGGCTCGTTCTATTAGAGCTGAATTTTCTTCAGAAATAGCACTATTGCCGCATATTGGTCAAACCCGTCAAACCATTAAAAAAAGAGGATATCCCTGCGTGAGAATTCATCCCAAAAGGTGTTCTTTGGCACTTCATTCTTCAAGACTAGGACACTGTTTCAATTTTGAAGATTTCAAAACCATTGATAGAACATCTTTTTATCAAATATGAACGAACCTTTTTGGAAATGTGCCACAATACATAAAAATCAACCCTAACAGTATGAACAAAAAATCTGATGTAACTAAGCTCCATACGTAAATAAAATATTCTTTTTCCTCGCTCTGAAATGAAAAATTTCTCCCAATTATCCCTTGTCCTGATTCTATACTAAATCTCGATTTTATCAACATCCCTTATTTATTGTCATTTTGAAAAACATTTGCACATTCCCATTCGGTGTTTCTGTGGCATTTATATGCAACCCCTTTCAAAGTAGCTCAAAATTATCCCTAATTAATGACGTAAATACGTCCGAAATAAAGACAAAGTTGAAAAATTGGTTAAAGAAACCTTTCCTTTCAGAGCGAAAATTGCCGAGAACCCATCTAAATATTCATTACTCCAGGGCAATACTCCGTTTAATTACGTCTTTTATATTTCGGGATTGGAGAATCCTAGTATTGAAATCTGCCAACTGATAGCTATCAGTTGGCAGAGAGCTATAGCTCTCTCGTGAATCTTGACATTTTTGGGGTTATACGTAGTCACAAAGTTTTGATATAGGAACGCTAATTGTGTTGTTTACAGTAACTTAGAGATTCATTTCGTACAAAATCTGGAATTAAATCGAGAACAGTCTCAGAAGAATTTTTTTTTGATGAACGAGGAATGTCGTGAATAATTTTCAGTTAAGTTTAGCTGCAGCTAATGATTTTCTGTACAATCAACTGGATTTCTACGACTTGGAATGTGTCTAGATCGTTGCCAACTTGATTTCGATTTTCAATGCTTTTTTTAATGACAATATATCTATATATACATTCAAATCATCTATAATTTTTATGCTGGCTTTTCGAAATTCTTTTCTAACTGTTTACGCGTTCTTTCTTATTTCATCAACTAGTAGAACAGTGAGCTATTGTTTTGTAAAAATTATTTTCTTGAATTAATTATCATTTTTTGAGGGATCACAATTCTGAGTTAATCCAAAGATCTACATAAAAAGTAAGGTTTTTATCTTAAAATTTTCATTACCTAATATCAATAAGGGGATATTGAAATATTTTATGATAATTCAATATTTGTAAAAGCGATTGACGTTTTCGAACTTTCATGGTTTCCAATTGATGGATTTAGTCTCCCTCATTCCTTGGAAAAAAGTTTATCGAGCGTTTCGAAGTGACCTAACTATAAAAAAAAAGAAACAATGTTTTTTATGATTCTCCTGAATGTCCACCGTCCCTTCACGAAGTTATTCCTGCTGAGCAAAGTGAATTCGGCATTTGCAATTTCACTTTTTACGACTTCCATATTTTCATTCGACCCCCACGGCAGTTTCCAGCAACGGATATGGACCCCATGTTATCATTCCTTGGAAGGGATCGCGTTTTCCATTTTTATCTGAAAGAATTCCATAGTTTCTTCATAAAGATGAGTTCATGAATACAAATGAAGAGATTTTTTATTTCTAAACGGAAGTTACATTCATTTCAGATAAACATAAATATTTCTGATGACGTTCGATGGATAAAGTTGCAATAAAAAGGATCAGATTTTAGAGAAGATCAAGTTTCACATTCATATTCGATTCATATTATGTGCCATATAGTTGGAAGTCTGTCAAAATTCACGATTCCGAAAGATTTGTCGATAAGATAGTATTCATATTGAAAAGCCAATCTTCAGCCTAATATAGTGAATATTGGTGAAATTATCATTTTGGCTAATAATCCTTATTTATTTACAGCATGTTAGATCTTGGAACTATCGGTGTCCAGCACTAAAGAAAGTTTCTTTCATTTATTTTTTTTTATTTTTTAATCTTGTATTCGCATTTTCAAATGAGTTTTGTTTTCCCGATTAAAGTTCTTGAGAACTCTCTCGGATTCAGATAGAATATTAAAAATCAAGATGACAAGTTCCCATTAATTTTTTTTCCTAGCGGTCCTCCCTAGAGAGTTTCGGCCTCCAAAAGGACGCCACTGGTAATTATATTTTCTTGAATAAATTTCAAACTACTTAATATAATTCAATGAAAATTTAATATGATGAACACTAATAAGAACCTCTCAAAATACCATCCTTAAATCATAGTTAGCTTGTTTAGTTTATCAGAAGCGGACTAAATATCCCATTATCAAATTAAATTTACCAAGATATTCAAACTTCAATAAATTATCAACGTGTCAACATAATTCAAAATGTCTATGCATGATATTCATTTATTTCATTGGTATTATAGTAACGTTTATAAAAACAGTGCAATTTTTGATACCTACTGATTTTTTTTTTAATGAAAATAAAACATGAATTCTTTAATTTTTTTTCTCGAAAACGGTTAATTATATCGACAATTAACAGGAATACCATTTCTTTAGCTTCATGATCAAAGTATTCAAATTAATTTTTTTCATCTCCTTATCATACAGGGTGTTAAAAATGTAAGAAATAAAATGTACAACCTATTCCGCCCCTGAGAAACAAAACAAGCCAATTATGTTTTAAGGGCAATATTTTAAGAGTTCCTTAGTACTGGTTATCGTACTATATTTTCATTAAATTATTTTAAGTAGTTTAAAAGTTATTCAAGAAAAATTGATTACCAGTGGCGTACTTTAGGAGGGCGTATCTTCGTAGGTAGGGCCGCTAGGAAAAAATTCATGGGAACTTGTCATCTTATTTTTCAATGTTCTATCTGAATCCGAGTGATCTCCAACATTTTCTCGGAAACGCTGTATACAATTTCTCATTGTGTCTTCTAGGTCTTCTTTTAAGATATGTATGCAATGCTTTCGGAAAGAAGGCCTAGGGTTCAAACGAAACTGGATAGAATAAACTATATGCCTACAGTTTTTGTACATTGAAATATTTGTATTTTTATTCTACTACATTCATAGTGTAGTTTGTTTTGGTATCTCACTGTTCCAGATATCTGGATTCTGAAAATCGCAAAAAAGCTCTTCATTGCTTTTTTTTACATGTTTGTACTTCCACTGAAATACCAATTTTAAAAAATCGAACACGCAGTAGTATTTTGCTTGTTGAAAGAATTATTTTAAATTAACCACGAAAGGAAACAGAGTCTTCCCCCTTATTTTGAGACATCAGTTTGGCTATTCCACCAATCAGAAAATTGTGGAAATGTCTGCCGAAAACATATACTCCCTCTGCCCTCAACTCCCATACAACTTTTTATGTTCTCCATTGCCCATATAGAAGACATTATCAAGAGGAATAAAAGATCCAAAGTCCGAGAATTATATGACTCAATCAGAAAAGAAGCAATCCAAGCTAAAGTGGTTATAGTCACATCCTGAGCGTCAGTTGTGTCGACGCATTTATTTAAGTGTACCCTTCGGAAGCAGAGGATGGGGTTCCGGTTTTAGTACTTCCGTTGTGACCTATTTTCTCCCACAACTGTACTGATTCCTACAGTAAAGGCATTCATGGTGGAGACCTAACATGTCATACAGAGTGATCCGAGGTTTAATAATAACCTGGTACTGGGTACATCAGTTGTAAATAAAAAACAACGAACAATCTATGTTACTTAGAGACGCTATAACACATTTTTTGGAAACAGTTTATAATTTAGGACCCTTAGTAGCATTCCCACGAACTGTACACAGAATTCATTTCATTTCACAGTATTTTTTCAAATTATATGTTCTCATACAGGCGGTTAGCACTTAATCAGGGCTATTCACTAACTCAAGTTGCTGTCACCGTGGCTACCCATAGCAACTCGCATAACAACTCTCGATAGCCACTGCTACCCTTTTTTGGTATTCTCTAACTAACCATCAACAACTGTTGTTATCATAACAACTTTTTGTGAAGAGAGTCATGGCAACACCGCAAAATAGTTCAAATGACCGTTTTCTCGATTCAAACATAGACAAATGATATTATTACCAGCTTGGGGTTCGATAATATAAAGTCCAATAACCAATAACAAAGGCTTAAAAAGGCAATCAATGAGAGATGATGAATTTCCTGAGCGAACATAAAGTAATGATGAAAGGAAAACTATCGCCTGCTGAATCAGAAAAAGTTGGAGAACTGTGAATGCAACTCACAAAAGAGTTGAATAATATGAAGGCAGCGTTAAGCCTTTGCAGCAGTGGCGCATTCACCCTAATATACTCAATATTAATACCTTTATAATTCCTGATTCATTAAAAAGTTCATTTGTACTGAAAATACCATTCTTATTCGATTAAAACTTTCAATTGTTCACATGAATGAATAAAAAAAAACAATAAACAAACAGTAGCCAACAAGAGTAGTTATCCATAGCAACACCTATAAAACAGTTGCAAGTAAACTACTACGGATAGCCACAAGTTGTTATGCATAGCAACTTTCATAACCACTTTCTTGAATAGGGAATACCGATTTTGCGCTTAGCAACTGACCTTGAAGATAACCACGATTTTCGGTGGCTATTCAGAGCAACTTAAGTTAGTGATTAGCCCTGAACATGTGACTACCTCAGTGGTGAAATCATGTAGATATGTTGGTAGGATAAAAGAACTTGTTGTCCAACGATTAGTTGGTGTGCAAATTTTTGTGTTTGTGACTTTATAGAGATTTATGGATTTGATTCTATTTGCAATATTCACTCCGTAATATTGTGAATAAACTGTGAGGAGACAGACGTAGGTACCATCTACTATGAAATTCATTTATTGAGTATTGTTTAGTTGGTTGTCACAATGCATATTATACAGGTTCTTTCAACCTTCGTGAGTTGAATGGTATTTAGCGTGAATTCATTAAAACAGTTAGGCAAAAATGCCTTGTCTTGGTTATTGTCTTGTTATGACAATATTCTGAATTCAGGAATCTTTCCTTCCGAATTCCGTGAGGTTGAAGTAATAGGTATTTTGAAACGAGGAAAAAAACCCTTGTAATCCTAATAGTTCTCGACAAATCAGTTTATTGAGTGTTGAAAACCTTCAAGATATCAGAAGGGTTTATTCTTTTAGAGTTGAATCTTTATGTTATAGATTTTATCCCTGGTACAGTTTCATCTGCATTTGCGGAAATAATACTAGATAAAAGTAGAGATTTTTAATCCGCCACACCTGCGTATTTTGTTCATTTTTCATGAATTTTTGGCTTTACATACAATTGTTCTTTCTCCTTTATTCTCCTAAGTGATTCAGCTTTTTTTATTTATAAACTGTAAAAATAAAATCACCTATTTATTTTAATCTTTGGCAATGCAATTGTAAACAAAACCCAACTGAAGTTGAACATTTTACTTGAAATCAAATTGTACTCTTAACAAAATTAAAAAATAATTAACTATTAACCAAGCATTTAAGTAGGCTCATAAAAACAATTGTCTGAAATTACTGCTCATCTGTCCACGGATTTGCTAGCCACTTAGATTCTTTCATCACTAACACCTAGAGTGCAGACGAATACGGCTCTGGAATTGCTAATCCACTTGCATCAACTTCGTCTTCGTCGAGCCAATCAGCATCCTCAGATGATGTTTCATATCGACACATGCAATAAAAAAGAACATAATATACAACTATACTATTTTATGAAAAATCAAGGTTTAAATTACATATTATAATACTTATGTCATCTATAATATTAAAGTTAATATTATAGCAGTAAACTTACCTGTGTAAAATAACTGAGCATTGTTGCTTTCTTCTTCGTGTCCTTCACCTTCATCTTTCGTATAACACCATTTATATGTTGTTTGAACTTTTCCTTATTTTTAAGGTTATCTTTAGCCGTTTTCCAAATTTCATTGGCATTTTTTTGACTCAGTTGCGCTGGCAAGTCAGTATGAGACCTTTCATAGGCCAAGAACAGCTGATGATACGATTCTCCCTCTTTTGAGGACATTGCAGGATGAACACTATAAACTCACTTTAATAACACCGACTACAGCAATGTACTTCTGCATAAACACTAACGAATACTGACAACGGAAACATTATTAAATGATGTACAATACAGTCTAGGATTCCCCGTGAAATATGAGCGAAAAAGTTTTCCAACTTGAGAGAACAAATTAAAAATGACGACCAGACTAATACAATCGAGGGATTCCCCGTAAATCGTAAACAAAAATGGTTTGCAATTAGGTTGTTTTAATTCCCCAATTTTTTACTCAGAGGAAGAAACGATGTTACGTAATACGTGTTGGAAAGACCCCCTCCCAGCCTGTAACGCATCGTAACGTTATACGAGAGCCCTCTCCCCCCCAAATTGCGTTACGTAATACTTTAACACAGTGGCCAAAGACTCACCCTGTATATATAAAGGTTCGAAAAATCTGAGGAAGACTATATTTCAAAGTTCATCAAATATAAGCGAATAACAAGGAATCATAATAAATATAAATATATTCTTTGAACATTTGGCTTACAAAACAAATGTTAGCTGGGGTTAAAACAATTGAAAACTGTTCAAATTTTTTTTCTAAAGGATAAGAAATGAGATTTTTATTGAATATTCCATTCATTTCCACTCAATCTTTTATACAGCTAATTTTCTATATTTTTCATGATTATTCGGATGGAAACAAGATACCTCTGTTTTGTTGGGATTTGGACATAATCGCCACTGATAAAATAATTCTTCAAAATTTCCAAATCTGCTGTAACGCATCGTAACGTTATACGAGAGCCCCTCTCACCACAACACCCCCAAATTGCGTTACGTAATACTGGAACGCTCCATAAATACTTATAAGTTGAATAAGATTCATCTCTCAATTACAAGGCTCATTTAGATGATCTGAGCCTAATTATATTCTTCAGAAATTAGCTGGATCATCTTGGGGTGCTGATGTTTCCACTCTTCGCACATCATCTTCAGCCTCAGTCTCTTCTGCAGCTGAATATTGTTGCTCTGTTTGGTTTAATAGTGCATATACACAAAAACGACTGACAATTGAATACATTTATGAGAATAATTACTGGCACCATAAGATCTACACCGGTTCATTGGTTACCAGTTTTGTCTAACATTGCGCCTCCGTAATTCACAGACAGAGTGCAGCTCTGAATTCTTGGAGCAAATATAATTAATTTCTAATTCATTTTCGATTATTTCTTTCATTCCACAAAATATAATTCCCAGATTGGAGTCACGTAAACAATTCTGGTATAATACTTTTTCAATTAGCGATTAAAAATTATGGAAGATTGATTGAATTATGAAATGTTCCATAAAAACAGGTCATAGTCATACCAATAGCATGATGCTATTCAGATGGAACTCAGTGCCAAGCTCAAGTTGTGAATATAGATATGCAAAAGAAATAGTACCTCATCTTATCAATAATTCAACTTCTGCATCGCTGAGACCAGGATAAGGGTCCTTTGGTGTAAAGATATGTGCAAGGTGCTTGGCAAATTTATTGCATATTTCCCAATCTTAGACAGCCCACTCTTCATCGACATTTTAATAGGTGATCCATCAAATATGCAAAAATATTTCAAAGAGAACGTAAGGAGTAATGAATTTGATAGTCCTTTCAACCTACCTATTTCTTCAAAGGTTAAGTTAGTTTCATTCACATATGTTCAATCTCTAGCCAGTGTAGATTATTAAAATACCTCCTGTCAATTTCGCTAACGGTTCAATGACCACCATGGTTCCCACACATTAAATATTTTAATCATAAATACTTCATGGAGAACGAGATTCTTCCACATCGTTCTTTTCTACTTACCGATTACCATTTCCATAGATTCACCCACCCCACCGATATCCCATCGAATCCTAAACATAAATTAGTCATGGTATTAAGTATCTCATTTTTTCTTCCCGAAGAACATGCATTCCGTGGTGATATATTATTATGTTATCTGATATTCTGACCGGCCCTGACATTTATGTTTTTATAAAATGGGATTTCGTTGTCCTTGTCCAATCGCCTACTCGGGTTCGGAACAAGCCGGTCGGTTCGACCGCTTCGAGGAGGCCATAAAACGCAGCAGAGGTTTTCTGTGGTCCGAAAAAAAAATGAATAAGGCGTTTATCAGGTAATCAAGTTGAGACGGAGCGAATGGGTTGGATGGACGTTGGATTTTGTATTCTAATTCAGCTTGGGTAAATCCTGGCTGTAAAATGTAAATTTCTGCGAGATAAAGCTGATGGCAGAGTTTCTCATTAATGCACTATAAAGAAAATCAATTAATAACTAAACAGGTATTTTTATGCAATATTAATCAGTTATCTCACCCTAGTGTGATCAAAATGCTGAAAATATATAGGTACCTACTGCATAAGGATAAGTACCTTGAAAATAAAATAAATCAATCATTTCTTGTGGCTTTCTCACTACTACTGTACAGATTTTGTACTTCCTAGAATCATTTGTCTTTTTTGCAGATAAAATCATTCATCATATTTTTTCCTAAACTGCACCATTTTTGAGATATTCGAAGTTGAAAGGAATTAAATCGATATAATGATCAGATGAAACATGAGTGATTGAATCATGTCTTAGAGGGATAATAATGTTTTTAAAAAATTCAGATTCAGTAGTGGATGCCGTGGAAGGTAATTTCTATTCAAACTAAATTGGACTACAGAAGAGTATTTGCCCAATGTGAAAGTATGGGAAAAAGTGCTTATTTTGATCTCAAGAACCTATGGTTAGAATTAACACAGTGGCCAAAGACCCACCCTGTATAAATAAACTTTAGAAAAATCGGAGGAAAGACTATATTTCATAGTTCATCAAATATAAGCGAATAACAAGGAATCATAATAAATGTAAATATATCCTTTGAACTTTTGGCTTACAATTGGGGTTACTGACGGGATGCCGTACCATTCTTTGTATGACGTGAAAGCCTAGGGAAAAAAAACCCCAGTAAAAAAATACCCTGGTTCCTCCATAAATATTGTTGTGTGTACAAAATGAGCTTAAATATATTTGAGGGACTTCTTTCTTCAAGAGTGGTCTTCTATTAATGAATATGAGTCTTCTTCAAATTGCCCACGTCAAAAGTGAAAATAAAAAGACAAAGACAGAAAAAAGAACTGAATACAAAATATACGTACCAAATTTGTTTGAATTTCATAACCCGTTCCAAAAAAGAATCGAAAACAACATGAATAGCCCTGAAATCATCTTGAAATTTATATCTGGGACTAGTAAGCCAGTAGATCCATAGGCCCGTAGATCCATAGGCCAGTAGATCCATAAGCCAGTAATTCAATAAGTCCATATATCAATATAGACCATAGATCAATGAAGCGCACAGAAACACGAAACACAGCAAAGAAACCCGTTGAAAACACGGAAAAACTCGAAGAAACACAAAAAGAACTCGTAGAAACACGAAAGAACTCGGAAAACACGAAAGAACGCGAGAAAAAATGAAAAGAGCTGAAGAAACACAAAATCGCGCAAAAAAACTCGGAAAGAACTTGTAAATTGCACTGTATATCAATCGATCGCAAATTCATTGTAAATTGCACACCCTGTATGACATTTTATTGAAATTAGCTCCCGTACGCGGAAAAACACGAAAACTTAAGAAAAATTCTGGTGAAAGTCAGCGCTAGGAATGCGCAACTCATATGTGACATCCTGTATATGGATCAAAAATATTTCATCGAATTAAGAAACCGTAAGCAGAAACAGCCGAAATAACTCGATCGAAGGTAGCTGTTAGAAATAGGCAACGCATATGAGACAGCCTGTATATAATTGATTCGCAGTGGGTGGCTTTATCCACAAAAAATTTAGAAAGCACTGACGTGAGGTCAGATTGCTTTGGCGCTCTTGTTGACCTACTTGCGAGTGAATATTCAAACCTTAACAAATCTATAAGCTCTCTGATCGGGTGAACAATAGTCTTTTTCCGTACTATGGGACAATGTGATGTAAATATGAAAGCCTAATGAATAAACAAACCTTTATCTCAATTTGAAAATAACTACTCATAATTTTCACCAAATTTTGTTCTATGCTTCTCCTAAAAACTTACGTCATTGCTTTTCTGAGTTTTGACAACGCCATCAAATTCTTTCTCTATGATAAAAATTTTTGATTAATATTACGTCTGTGCTTTTCTGAATTTTGACAACGTCATCGACATCGAATTCTACCTCTATGAATTCTATGAAAATTTTGATTGATATTACGCCAACTGACACTGATATCTAGGTCCGCAAGTTGTCAAACGAATATCGATCTGCGATGGCAAATCTTTCAATGAAAAATCTCGGACTTCATGACATTTCAATTTTTTCTCCTGAGTAAATGAAAAAATGATCATATCTTCAGAAGTGGAAAAGCTACGACAATGAAATTTGGGGATGAGTAAGATATCGGTAACCTCAATATATATACGGATTTTTATTTAAATCTAAATGAAGTCTTAGGAGATATTAAGTATTGAAAATTTTTTTTTGGAATTTTTTAAAATTTTCTAGCGTGACGATTTCTGCGAAATTTTGCAAGCCATTTCGTTTCAGCCTCTCAATAACATTCCAAGTATCAACTTGATCGGATGGATATTCTAGTAGTTATTGAGGAAATAAAATTTCAGATGCTCATAACTACTGAACCATCCGACGGATTTGGCCCAATAACGAACTTGACCGAGATATTTAGACAATTAACCTATTCTGAAAATTTGAAAACTCTAGCTGATTCCTTTGGATGCTAGAGAGGATACGGCCGGACGGACGGCTGGACGGCCGGCCGGACAGACTCAACTTTCGCCACGAATTCTTCATCAGGGAGTCGAACCCAATCGATTGAGACCATTTTCGGCTCGATATTCCAAAATTACAGACATTCGGGCAAAATGATAGGCACTCTGTTCGGGTGAACAAGAGCGCCAAAAAACCAAAAGTATATCGTTTCAACTCCATCGATTCGCGCTTTGTGAATTTTACAAAGGTAAAATAAAAATATTTCTATAAAGGTCTAAAGGTGTAACCATGAACCGAGTGCCTCGCCGATTACTTCGAATTACGTTCCATTCTTTCACGCATAAACTAAGGTGGTCCGATTTACGTCTAGAATATGACATAAGAATCTACATAAGATTAGAATGTCAACGACAATTGTCATTTCAGAGTAGGAATCGACAGGGTGAAATGAATTGGCTAGGATTGCAAAACTGGTTCTATGCTGGGTAAATTTTTAATTTCATAAATACATATCGTAGACTGTTATACTCAGCAGAGCTCTTACTAATCCTATGAATTGAAGAAATTTCAAAATATTATACCAGATATGGGTTAATATTGTAATTGGAATGATCTGACAAAGTTCTGTGAACGTCAGACGTGACTGATGATCTGGAAATTTGTGTTTGAGCCGAAGTAAGCTATTATCAGCGATTAATCTAAAATATTTTTGCTTGCGATTGGAAAATATGAATAGCCCTATCCAAAGGTCCGATTCTCGGGGAAGACACATATGAAAACGGCTTTCCTGATCGTGTCAGTGAAATAAGTCTTTTTCAATTTTACCGGACCATCTTTCGCGAAAAACCGGGAAATTGGTGTTTCGGATAAATTTTTTTGAAAATGTTAGCGTGGCCGTAAAGGCATGTGAAATGCACCTAACGAAAGGTCGTCTTAAGAACTTTACGGTGCTCGCTTCGCTCGCAAGATCGCCTGCCTCTTTCTACCTCGAAATATCGCATTTCTAAACCCCTCGCCAACTGAAAGTTTTTTGATCTCCTTCGGTGGTTACCTGTATCGAACCATCGATTACCACAGAAATATTCCTTATTGTTTTTAATATATTGGGATAATTATTGATGGGATGAGGTATTGTTTCTTTTACATATCCACATTCACAACTTGCGCTTGGAACTGAATTCCATCTGAATAGCATGCTATTGGTACGATCATGACCTATCCTCAAACAATTGAAAACTGTTCAAATTCTTTTCCAAAGGATTAGAAAGGAGATTTTTATTGAATATTTCATAAGAGTTCCACTCAATCTTTTATACAGCAAAATCCTATATTTTTCATGATTATTCAGATGGAAACTCTGTTTTGTTGGGATTTGGATATAATCGCCACTCAATAAAATAATTCTTCAAAATATCAAAATCAGATGACAATATGTTTTCCAGAGTATGAAAATCCGAAAACTGGTAAGCAATAGCAATGTTATCAGCATAAACAAATTATAATGTACCGTAAATACTTTGAATTTATCAACAATCCAATAATCAACATTAGTGTGCCAAACCTCGGATTTTTTTCATCATGGTGGCATTCCTATAAATGAAGTACCTATTCTCAAATACTTCAAATGATCTTTGATTGTCTGTTTAAATGTCCTCTTTTCTATCCTGTATATATATTAAGCACCACCGTGTTACAAGTCAACTTATTCACTCCATTCTTTTTTATTTACCTCTGTTATTCATTGATAAACTACCTGAAACTAAATGTTGCCCTGTGAGTTATTATTGTCATGGATATTTCTTCTAATATTCTTCAATTAGGGATATGATACCTGAATGAATATTTCACTTTCTTTGATTTTCTTGTTTAAAAAAATTCTTACACTATTTTTTCTCTGTGGTTCCTTTCTTAAAACTTCCTCAATATTATTTTTTCGAAATTATTCATCATTGTGTATAAAATGTTTGAATAGTCACATGACAATAATGTTGAATTTTCTTTGATGTGCCTCATTATTCGTTAGTGTAACATATAGGTAACCATTTACAAGATATCCAATATTTTAATCCTATTTTGCCCTGGTTGACAAAGCTACTATATTCCTGGAACTCCTAACGTCTATGAGCGCTTTAGTCTAAACACCTACGTTCATACAATTAAAAAAGTTTTCGACAGGCCATAACTTTAGGTGATAGTTTTATGTATTGTCATGTCACATCGCGATCACCTCGCTCACAAATACACTCACTCATTTGCATAATCTCTTTTTAACCGTCCATCTTGAAGTCTCCACGAAGTATATTTTTCATAGTGAAGCATAAATAACTAGATACACCTGAGCACATACATATGAGATACGTTCGGGATAGCTGACGTTTTTATGGAATTTTTATAGATTCCTATCGACAGTTCCGAGAAATCACGTGAATGATTTGGATTTAATGAGTGTTGTGTTTTTGATTTGATTTCGAGGATTCTTTCAACTCTTTTGGTCTTTCATGATATAGATTCGTGGAGTATGAATTAATTGATAGTATGAAAATCACAAAAATGCAAATACACTTCTCCTAAAAACATCTGTGATTGTTACAATTATTTTCAATAAAACACATTTCCAGGACAACAAAATAAAATAATATTTCACATTGATCGAAAATTTAAAAACTACAACAATAAAAAAACTACAGAAAAATTAATGCAAGAATATAAAAATTTAGAAAGCACTGACGTGAGGTCAGATTGCTTTGGCGCTCTTGTTGACCTACTTGCGAGTGAATATTCAAACCTTAACAAATCT
>JARTUT010002364.1:0-37660 GCA_030674115.1 Micraspis discolor
CATAATCTTCATGGATAGTAGATAATTTTGGTGGCGTAAAGTTCGAGCAACTATAGATAAATGTCACTAGGAACGCAAATTGATTTTGACAAGAATTTTTCGATCAATCAAAATAATCTTGACAAATTTTACACAAAATTCATAGTGAATAAATTCAACCCCAATGGAAGAAGTTATTGTAGAATCCGCAGATGAACCGTATTCCAAAAAAATACGTTTTCACAAAATTCATAGGTCAACTAAATCATCTAAGGAACCCCATAAGGAAAAAAGAAGGTCGACGGTACACCGAGAAACCTCTGATTTGAAGAAAACTGAGGGGTTTGTGAAAGAAAAGAAATATTTCACCACCATACTTGGTGGAACTGCGGATGAAACTCTATTGAGAAGTGCCGACGTTATTTACACATTCTTTTCTCAATTTGCTAGTTATTCAGACTGACTTCTTGGTGAATAAATCATTTTTTCATTAATTCTATGTGATTCTCCAATGATGATTCATATATGTCAATCAATAATCAATTTAACGTTTCTTGAAAAGTCACATCAAGTTCATAATGATATAAAATACAAAAATTATAACATAATTCAATTCCATTCACTCATCATGCAATAAACCATCAAAAAAGAAATGAAAACTGGAAATTGTTACGTGAAATAGAATAAAACAGCACAAATGAAACGACTCAATGATGAACAACCGAAAACACCATGTCAATGTGATTTGGATGTGTACAGGAAAGTATTTGGGCCTACACCTGACGAATCTCTGTTGATTTTATTGTTTTTACTCCTTGAAGTTTTATACAGATGGAAATCTACTTATTACGATGTTGATGAGGACAAAAATGTTGATGTGGAGGAAGAAGTTCAAACATCGGAATCGGCTAAACCAAGAAAAAAAAGACCATACGGACTCTAATAACAATTCAATACAATGAAATTGTAATTAAAAAATGGATAATATAAATGAGCATTATTTGACAAAACGAATTGTTTTCATAAAAACAAATAAATTCGAATAGATAATGAAAAATAATAAATTCACTGAACCAATCGAGTTCCCAATGCTATTCATCAACAAAGGTTAATAAAATGGACAAGCAACTGTACCATAAAAAAAATTTACTACACTATTTCGGCAAGTAACCTTAAAAGATGGTGCATTTAGTCAAGAATCCAAAATGGTATAATACTTGCTAGAGTACTCCTTAATTTAGGAAAACAAATTTTTTTTAATTAAACCGGATTTCATGACAATTTTATTATTATTATTATTATTATTACAGAACGAATTACCAGATTTATTGGAAGAAGTGCCACTAAACATTTAGGGTAGTATGTGGCACCCACAAGATGGCTGCCCAGCGCATTATGCGCGCACGGTACGCGAGTTTCTCGATCGAGAATACCCCGATAGGTGGATCGGGCGAGGTGGTACAATTTCTTGGCTTGCCCGCTCGCCCGATTTAAATCCCATAGATTTCTTTTACTGGGAAACGATAAAGGAAAAAGTGTACTCTAATTACGGAATTACGGAAGCCGCTGAAAACATTAACTCGAGAAAATACGCTCATCTTATTACACGGTCATTTTTAAGGAGATGCAGAGCTTGCATTGCAGCTGAAGGCAAACAGTTTGAATATTTGATGTAAATTCTTAATGTAATTAAATCAAAATCATTACTGAGGAAATCTAATAACTGGGTATTATTTTAAACTTGCACCTAAACCTAACAAATTCCTTATTAACCCATGGTTATTACTCTTACGACAAGATGGCGGCTCTGTCTCATTTACATTGTCGAAACGGTATGTACTTGTGCCTGTAAATTATGGACTTAAACGGCTTGGCTGTATTGCAAATAATTTATCTGATTAAATAAAATTGTCATGAAATCCGGCTTAATTAGAAAAAAAAATTTATTTTCCTAAATTAATAAGTACTCTAGCAAGTATTATACCATTTTAGATTCTTGACTAAATGCACAATATTTTAAAATTACTTGCCGAAATAGTGTAGTACATTTTTTTTACGGTACAGTCGGTTAAAGTTGGGTGATGTAATTATTTTAAATTAAGTGGTTGCCAAAAATCCAACATTTAATTTAAAATTAAGGCAGTTATGGTTGAATTTTGAATTGTATTTTAAAGAAAGGTTATTCATGGTTATAATTACAAAAAAAATTTTCACGAAAAGTTAATATTTGTAGCCACAGGACTTGAAAGATCATCACAGGGTGTCAGTTTTTCTAATTTTTTGTTAATAGTCATAATTCGAAGGGTGCATGACAAGCATTTTTTTATATTTTTCTGTTAACTATCATGACTTGGCCCATCGCCCGTTTTCGGCTTGACGTTGATTTCTGGGACACCCTGTATACAAATAGATCATTGTTGCCAAAAAAACTCGATTGATTTCGAGATCATCGGCAGCTGCATCGGCATCGTTTTATCATTGTATAAAGAAACCTTTAATCATTATACAATGAAATATTCTATAATAATTGATACGAAAAATAATAAATTTCCTGAAACAATGAGGTTTCCAATGTTGTTCACCAACAAAAAACTGGATGAATGTTTCATAATAATTAAATTAATCTTAGTTCTACCTGAAAAATAGATTCGACCGCCACTCAATGTAACAATGGCTTCGGTTTCGCACTCAAAAAGGCACTCACTAAAAACTTTAAAAAAAAGAACTCAATTCTCTCACAACTCAACTGATAATGGTCACACCATCTTGTATTTCTTCCTTTCTCTCACGCACTCGCGTAGATCGACGCGGGCACTAGGCAGTAACTTCTTCTTTTTCTTTCTCTTTACTTTGACCATGAAATCTCCCGAGAGGTAAGTGAGGTGCCAGTGGCGCCTCAACATAAGCATGAAAAAAAACCTAGGATGTTCCAAGTTTTGATAATACAACCTAGGTTTGAATCTAATAACAGGATGTTGATTCTATCAAGTTGGCTGTCACATAAAAGATAATTAATAATAATTTTTTCTGAACAAATCTTACCTTATATCTTATGGTTCATTCAGTTTCAAATTGAACTTTATCTTGAATAACCATTCATAGAAAATGGAACCAAATTCATTTTCCACTTGATCGAATAAGTGCATGAATCGATTTTAACTGTCACATAAATGAATTATCGGAAGCGTCATATTCTCGATATGATGAAAAATATCCAAAGAACAGTGCTATCATTCGGATAATACAGGAAAGTGCTATTAGAAAATCATATTTCGCAATGTACTCTCCATCAAGGATAAAGAGTTCATAATTTCATGGTACGTATAAGGTATTTAAAAATTACATTAGATGCAACATCATAACATTTTCGATTACACTGATAATCAGTCAATAATTAAGCTGCTGAAAGAGCTCAGAGCTTTTCTTGTGAAAAATATTATCAATTTTATCTCAATAATTCCCGATAAACCAAATCCGAGTAAAAACAAGTCATCTTACTTACTTCTGGTTACACAAGGTGTCTCATGATATGGGTTCAATTTGCACAACTGTGCAATTCTATATTTTAATGTTACTGTAAAATAAAATCTTTTTTTGTAAATCTTTAAGGCTAGCTCATACAAAACACATTTGTTTTGAGCTACGAAATAGAACTTCGAGTTTGTTCCCTAAAAATTATCCCCATCAAAGTGGAATGTTCCCGCACTTTTCGATATACAATGAAGCAAAATCCACTTTTCCTTGAGATCGACTGATCCGGAAAAAGTCCAATGAAGGATCGACTACATAAAAGAGGATAGTTAAGTAGTCCAGTAAACGAAGGGCCGAAATCACTTTTTCTCGGAAAGAGCTGCATTTTTATAAAGTCAAAAATGCAGGTGCTCAAATTTACAGGAACATTGAAAAATTCTGGAAAAAAGAGAAGTTTCAAACAAAAGTTGTAGAGCGGAAAATTCTAGTCCAAATTATGTACTTTACCGTTTTTGAAAGTGATTTTGTATACTGATTATTAAGGTATTTCTCTAATGCGGCGATAACAGTGAATTCGAAATTTCGCGCCTAGTGCAAAACCGAGCGGATGTAGACATCTGAAGTTCTAGAACAGGGTAGGATTCAGCACAATTTGTCTGGAGAGTATGATTTGAAATTCTTGGTCTATTAGAAAGAATAACAGCTCGATTGGGTTATCAATAACATGTAATTATTGGGTTTAAACTCATTAGTTTGAAATCGATATATCAGTGACGCATTGAAATGAATAATTGCCCCACCAAAATTTCATTTCCTTAAATAACTCGTTGACAGAATTTTGAATACTTACAAGAACAGATTATTATATAGTTAGTTATGGGGGGAAAACTTTCTCAACAATAATAATAAAAAAATTGAAAGAGAAATATAGTAATGACATTATCATCGAACAACATCGTGGAAAGCAATCGGTTCTCTTTCACAAATCTCCCAATATAATGGAGCTTAGTAAATTCTCTCAGTAATTATCGAAAAAAATCAATTTTACTGATAGCTGGTCAAATCGTTCTAGCTGATATAAAAAAACAAGATTATAACTATGAAAATTATCCCCTCTCAAGTAAATTCTTGGATAGCACTATATCTGAAATTCCGGAAAGTTTGAAAACTCTCCTATTATTTACTAGATTCAAAATGTAGTGCAAGGAAAGAGGTGAAACGTGATACAATAGCACATTCCATAATTTCCATTGTTCGTCCAAGAACATTCATTTCCAAATTTCAGTTAGCTGTAGGAACTTATGTTTACAGAAAAACTGGTTCTGGTTTGATAATTGAATTCGGCAGGTTCACAAAAGAAGGATATTTCACTATTCGTAGGACAGACAAAGCTTGGAGTGGTGTCTGGAGTGATATGTGTATAGAACAAACACTAAATAGATTTTTCGGTACCGATTTTAAGCATGGTAGAGAAGTCACACCCAGTGTTGTTGCGCTTTACATACTGGGTATGCCATTTCAAAAAAGAATGTAGTAGGAAGGCAGTTTTCGGTACAAGCGGAAGTTGCAAGGATCGGAAAATATTTTATGGAAATGGAAATCGCTCCAATGGTGCAAGCTAGTCACAATTGACGTATGATATCCCAGAGAATCAAGACCCCCAAGTGCAACTGCGTACCGGTTTCGAGTTGACTGCATCAGCACTGATGATCCTGAAGGAGACTGACAGTTTAACTATGAACATGAGGAACCTTCCAGAGAAGTCTAGAAAAGCGCCATCAACATCTCGAAGGATGAAGCAGCCCCGCTTTCTCTGTAGATTAATACGACAACACGTGACCAAATTCAACGACTACCAGTGGTCATCGGATACTTAAACATTCATCAAAGGACCACTGTAGACTTGAGGGTGTTCGCCCGCTACATTGTCCTATTCTGAGCAGGAAAACATTAAAAGGGAATAATTTATAAAGCCTTCATGCCGGTATGTCAAAGAATGCTAATGAAAGCAACAACAGTTTGAAAATGTTTACGCATTCGATGACCACTGGTAGTCATTGATTTAGAGAGTCACATGTTGTCGTATCAATCTACAGAGAAAGCGAGGCTGGTTTAGTCTAGATGGAGCTGTTCTAGAAATGTTAAGACTGGCAGCCTTCTCCAGGATCATCAGTGTCGCACTGGCGGTCACCGGTTGCGGACTACGTCAACCGTAGATAGCTCACACCATTGGAGCGATGGTTCTTTGAAATTGTCGTTCCTTTTATTAGCATACTTTGCCGTGTCGGCATAAAGGCATTTGAAACAATTTCCTTTTTAATCATGAACTTGATTGAGACACCTTGTGAACCATTCAGTCCGTATCCGCTTCAATAAATCTGAGGTTAATTGTTCGTACAGGGAATAGGTTACAGCTCGGTGTCCCGAGAGGGCTCGAGCCTGTCGGTGCCGTCCAGTTATGTAAGTCCCGAAATTTAATGTCGTGTGTGTTTTGTCCGACCCGATTCTACTGGTCGTGCAGAAGCTGCCTTGCCCCTCATCAATCATAGGGGGTGAAGTAGCCTCCCCCCTCAGCACGACAGAACTTTTTCACCATCATTCGAACAAATGTGAAACATTACAACGTTCAGTGACAATACCAGGAGCGAAATCACCGTCAGGCAATTGTTTACCAAGTTGAGGTGTTATTTGTCGTTATTAAGATCATATTTTATTAGAAGTCGACAGTACTTCGGATATTTGTACGCGAATCGGGGTTCTAAGTCTATAGCAAGTAGAACGTACGATGAAATAACTTTTTAGTTAGATTATTGCGCAGTATTTATTCATATATAGTGGGTTGAGTATGTAACTGAAGTGAACCGCAATATCAATACTAATTTCATTAAGTTGTACAACGAATTATTCATATGGATAAATTTGGAACATTTCAAAGCGGGCTAATTGAAACAATGTCAAGCGAATTTGTTGGAGAATGTGTCGTCATCGATCACAAGTAGCAGGCAGACTATAGTTTCGGAATTATCATTCCTCAACAGTGTCGATTGTTGTTGACGGCCAAAAATGAACCCACAGAACTTAACTCAAACCGGAAGGCACATTGGAACCATATACATCATCATGTGCCATCTAGCGGTCAAGCGTCTGCGATTCTTTTCCAAACCAGTTCCTCAAGACATCGTTTTATTCTTTTCTACTGAAAGTACCCTTGCCTTGATTGAGACATTTTTAATGTACTCATTGACATTAAACGTAGACCGAGCACATTTAGAATTCTTACGAATTCATAAATAGTTGTTTGTTATCGGCTGGGTTCGCCATCCAACAGTATCATTGTCAAAAACAGAATTTCAGAATAATTCAACGATGGTTGTGCAGGCGCAAAAACATTAAGTTTGTGTTGCTATCGGGAGGGGTAGTGGCAGACTAGTTGCACCCTTATTAGGGATCATCAGTACCACTTAACCTTAACCCCCGACAACAACACATTTGGTAGTAGGTATTATTGAACTCCGGCAGCCATCTCAGTGTATTATATAGACCGAGGTGACACCAGAGCTGTGCTAAGCACCGAAAAAAGTGCTTCGAGCACTAAGCCCTAAGCACTCGAAAAAAAAGACTTCGAGTCTCGAGTTCTAAGCACCGCTTTCGACAGAAGGCTCCGGATTACCGAGCACTTTTGCAAAAGTAATTGAATATTTCGAGCACTAAGCACTTTAGTGGGAACTATTTTATGTAATGTTGTTTGATTGAAATGAGAACTCTTTAGCTTCATAGACATATCTAAAATTATGATTTCGAGACTGGGAAAACTCAAAAGCCATTTTATTTGTTTTGTGAAACGCATTCATTCAATTTACATTCTGGTACTAGTTAATCTTATTCGTCGATCTGAATCTGAATGGCTGTTCCTAATCAAGGTATAAAGTTGAATTAATAATCGAGAACCAATTATTTTATAAGCGAGAACACATTACTGAAAAAATGTGGAAAGCACTGACGTGAGATCAGGAGCTTTACGCTTGTTCTAAAGTCTTTTCTCAGACTTGAAAATTTGAAAGGATATTTAGAAAAACTTAAATACTGAAGGCTGCAGGTATTTCTGGTACTGGCGCATGTGATTTTAGCACATAATATATCTAGTCAAACCTGAATATTCAGGCAACACAGAAACCAAAATTTCAGGAAATCTCAATTTTTTCAGTACTCATTAATTTTTTTCGATTCAATGGAATTTTTAGGTCATACTTTGAAACACAGTGCAATTCAAAGGTCTATAGTTTAAGAAATCTTTTATGATTTCGATTTCTTTCACCAGTGAAAACGATAAGATAAAATTTATCAAACAAATATCTAAATAAAAATAAACGATAAAATGAGTCCTGAGAACGAAACACTCTAAAATGACCCAAAAAGTTCAATCGGATAAGAAATAATCACTGCGTAAAATTGAGTTTTCAAATTTTAGTTTCCATGTTGTCTGAATATTCAGGTTTGACAAGGTTTACTGTGTGCTAAAATCGCATACCCAAGTACGAAAAAAACACCTTGCTGTCTTCAGCATTCTATTTTCTTCCTAAATATTCTATCACATCCAAAAATAATTTGATATACAGGGTGTTTTTTTATTGAGTTCAATTTACCCTTTTTACTAGGCGGGACCTGAACAATATTCAACTACTATGTCCGCATGAAGAAGTTGATGACAAGAATAAACGTACCGAATATAATGAGAATATATAGGGCGGATTCGAAAGTTAAGGATCATAAAATTGAGATTTTTAAAATTCTGGTTACAGTGTTGTATGACTATTCAGGTTTTACTTAATTTATTGTGTGCTAAAATCTCATGCGCAAGAACGAAAACTACCTTGCTCTTTTTAGTTTTTCATCCTTTCTTCGAATATCCTATGAAATTCAAGGAATTTTGATATAGAAGGTGTTTTTCAAGGTTGAATTTTTCCCAAGCCGGTCCTGAAAGAAAATTCATTCCTAATATCGGTGTGAAGAAGTTGTTGAAGAGAATAAACGTACCAAACATAATGAAAATATTTAAGGTGGTTCGAAAGTTATGGGTAATTGAAAAAGATGACAAAATCAATAAAACAGTCTGACCTTGAATATGAAGAAAGATAGACCCTAAAAATAAGTGCTATTCTGACTCAGCTCGGTGTCCTCTAACTACCTTTGCCTGGGGTCATAAATGATCATAAATGAAGGATAAGATTCTATTGGCCCATCTGCCGTAAAGAGGTGTCAACCATTGGGAGGCGGGCCAAATACAATTATTTAATACAAGAACGAGAATAACTCGAAAAATTGAGAAAAGTGAAAAAAAAAAAATTAGCTAATTTCAAAGTTCAATGTAATACCGAACGACTACCTATGAGTTTTTTCGATAAAAATATTTCCTTGAGGAATTATTTGCATCTGAAGAAGTATTTCAATTTTCAAAGTGTAATTAGCCAAAAACTATGCATCATATCAAAAATCGGCGGAAGGTACGCACTAGGGAATACTCATGTCAATGCTCACTCAAATTTTGAATGAAATCCGACAAACGGTTTATGCGTTATTCTTGAAGTAAATTAGCATTGAAATAGTATAGACACACAGGTGATGTACAGCCTTAAGGTTAAGTGGTACTGATGATCCCTAATAAGGGTGAAACTAGTCTGCCACTATCCTCCCGATAACAACACAAACATAATGTTTTGCTCCTGCACAACCTTTGTTGTATTATTCTGAAATTCTGTTTTTGACAATGGTACTGTTGGATGGCAAACCAACCGATAACAAACAACCAACTATTTATGAATTCGTAAGAATTCTAAATATGCTCGGTCTACGTTTAATGTCAATGAGTACATTAAAAATGCCTCAATCAAGGCAAGTGTACTTTCAGTAGAAAAGAATAGAACGTTGAATGATGTCTTGAGGAACTGGTATGGAAAGAATCGCAGACGCTGATGTATATGGTTCCAATGTGCCTTCCGGTCTGAGTTAAGTTCTGTGGGTTCATTTTTGGCCGTCATCATCAATCAAGTTGAGCGACACCGATGAGGGATAACAATTCCGAAACTATAGTCTGCTTGCTACTTGTGATCGATGACGACACGTTCTCCAGCCAATTGTCTTGACATTGTTTCAATTATCTTTTTGAAATATTCAATTCTTTCGGTCTTATGACATTAACCTTTTCTCATATAATTCAAGCACCGGATACAAACAGGCTGTATAATAAACTCGAGCTTCGGAAAGTAATGTAGGATTCATTTCATCTCAAGAATTTTTAATTTGAATTTTGAATTATGTAAAGTTCTTTCTGCTCAATATTAATAATCCGAATAATTTAGATGAATAAACAAATTATTTCTCAATAATCTCCGGTTTTTATAATCCACTGTTCTCAGAAATATTTCTTATACTTCTTCAAGACTCCTTGACAATGAAACAGATCTAATAGTTTTCGTGTAATTCAAAATTGCCCACTGTATTACTAATTTCACAACAACTTGCCTTAAGTTATGGATTCTATATTGCTTCCATTTCTCTAGTAGTTCATATTTATGTCAGATACGAATTATGTTTATTCCTTTTCATTTCAATTTCAATTTCATATCTTTATCCAAACTGATTACGTAGTCCTGTGGCAAATTGGCGTTTTTCTTGGGGAAATAACCTGGCTAAATGAATATGAAAACGAAACATTTCTCTGTTTCCCCCGATTTCACTCACGAGTTTCCCCACTAATGAAATTCTCCGAGCTGGAAAAGCTGCAGGAGTTTTCCAATTAAGCCCCCTCGATCTAAAAGATTCGCACAATAACTTTCCGTTTGTGTATGAGCTTCTGCAGTGAACAGATGAACCAGATAATAATGTCTAAAACAAAATCTGATTGTTGTGAAATAATTCACTGCAATATAGCAAGAACACCACCGAAAATCTCCTCATCGTGTTGCGTTATCTCAAAATAATCATTAGGCAGAGATTTAGGGTAAGTCTCTTACCATGCAAAGATTTTTGAGATCAAAAGAAAATAATTTTTCACATGCCATTATTCCGAATTCATCTCAGTCTGAAAGATACAGAAAATTGAAATAAATGAAGAATTTGCATATCTTCCAAATATAATGAAAGTGTAATTGAGTAGTGCCTTTTCAGATAACTTCTACATAGCTAGATAAGATTGGGTCTTATATGAACACATATTTTATCAGCTTCCTTCCATTTGTTAGTTATCAATTTACATTTACCGCTGGAGTCGAAACCGGTTTCATTACACTGGTCAACAGTGGTTTTGGTGCCGAAGATTTCATACGAATTTGATGCCCTGAATTCAAATATGCTATTAGTTTTTTCCTGTCAGCTCGAATTTTTAAGATATCAAAAACCATGGTTTAAAGAAACAAATTAATAAAGGAATTTTATTATATTACACAGATATTACAGATATTATTCATTATACACTATAGAAAACAGAAAAAGTAATCATTTAAACTAATTACTCACTAAACATTTCGGAAACTTCTTTTGCGTGACATTCTTGAATGTATTTTAGAACAATCCCATTTTAAAAACCAGCAGTAATCTGCCAACATGTGAATATCCCATCTTCCTTGATAGCGATCCTCCGTACATTTGATATCTTGGTGAAATCTTTCACCTTGCTCCTCACTGATGTCGCCTATATTATCAGGAGAACGGTCTAAGTGGCTGTGTTATGTTACACCCAAGTGATCTGAAATTATTCAGCATCTCATTGACTAATTCAACATAGTTTTCAACTTTGTGTTTACCCAGAAAATTTTGGACAACTGAAACAAATGATTTCCATGCATTTTTGTTCAATCTCAATCATTAAATTTATGAAATCAGGGTCTTTAATCAGCTGTTTTATTTGTGGGCCTGCTTTAATTCTTTCCTTACTCAGCTGAGGCATTTTTCCCTATATATGCAAAGCATGATCCATTCTTATCAAGAGCCTCTACAAACTACTTCATTAGACCCAGCTTGATATGCAGGGGTGGAAACATGATTTTCTCTCGCGGAACTAAAGGATCATTGATGATATTCTTTCCCCAACATCCATGTTTTCTCTTCTAGGCCACTCATTTCTAACCCAGTGTTGCGTTTTGTATCTGCTATCCCAGAGGCACAAGAAATAAGGATACTTGGTGTGGCCACTTTGCTGTCCAAGGAGAAAGTTTACCATTTTAAGTCCACACAAATCACCCATCGGTGTTCATGATACTTTATATTTTCCAAAAACCAAAACCAAAGCTATATTGTCATACTGCTCTTTCATTTTCGTTGAGTGAGCAATTGGTATTGAGCCATTGTTCCCATTATGTAGAGGAACACATTTCAAACTTCACTTTGAGCTGTCAATAAATAGGCGCCAATCATCCGGAAAATATTCAGGAAGACCCATTTTTACCAGGAGTTCTCTAATAGCGTGGCAAAATACAAGATTTTGTTCTTCAGAGAAAAAAGGTAGCAAATCTTTCTCCCTTGTGCGATAAAATGTAATTTTCGTTCCTGGTTCAAGTAAATTTTTTTCCTTCAACCTGGGTGCTAGTAATTCAGAAGCTTCTTTCGACATGTTGTGATCTCTAGTGAGGTCATTTAACTCATCTTGGTTGAAACATTGGGGAATTGATGACATCGTTTCAAAATCACTGCCACCTTCAGTAGTGTCAGAATTCTGATCAGAGAGACATGTCTCTTCACAGAGTTCTGGCAGCTGCTGAAAAGATGGAATTGGCACTTCTTCTGAGTGAGGGATAGGGCGTCTTGCAGAGACTAAATCTGCATAAGTCCACTTGTTACAGTTATTTCGATTGATTCCAGTAATATTTCCTAGGCAGAAATGACAGGTATCGAAGTAATTCTTTGGTTCTGTCCAAACCATTGGTACTCCGAATTTCGGACGTTTCCTTTTCCTGGTAGTCCACTATCGTAAATGCCCCGTACAAGTTTTACAGACAATATGTGGTGCCCAGGTTTTATCCTGATCACCAAGCTTAACACCAAAATATCCAAGATAAGCCCTCTTTACAAAGTCACTAGTAGTTTTTCTGTTTTCCAAGAACGTGTATTCTCCGCATATGTAGCAAAAAAATATCAGGATGATGTACACAGCTTCTTCTACTTGAACTCATTTCTATTCAACAACAAAATACAACAATTCACATTAACAGTCTACTTTTTAGATTTACTTTTCAACAACTCGTTACTAAAGAGAAATTCTCTGCACCGCGGGAATTCACAAATTAACCTCAACTCGCAACTGCAGTTGAAGTTCACTTCAGACTGAACAGCTCCATATATCGGATTTCTATGGAACTAACTGGATGACACTAAATAGGATTAAATCCCACTTGTTAACAGTTTGTCAACCAATCAGTTATATATCTTATATTGTAAGTCTTCCATTTGTTATAAATGAAATGAAATAATAATTATAATAAATATTATTATTTTAAATTCGATTTGTTACAAATGAAGAATGACAATAAGGAAAGTATTCAAGAATCTCTTGTATAAATTTTACAACACTCATACATGAAAGTATTAAGTAGGAAAAAGCATTGATAGATAAGTGAATGTATCTAAAAATCTAGAGCTGATACAGAAAAACTGCTTTCATATTTAGGTTCAGCAATAAAAATATAGTTAAAATGAGCTCAAATATACTAGGCACCGAACAATTTTTTTGTAGGCCTGTGTTATTTATTGAAGAAAAGGTCAACATTTTGTGCTCGTTCATTATGAAGTCGGATCAAATATTTTTCTGATATATTTGAAGTTTTTCATTTCAATATTCAACCCACGTTCAATATTTCAGTATATTATTACTTGCTCTAGGTATTCTCAACTGAACGTTATATTTACTTAAACTCAACGAAAATCCATAAACCTATTGTCTCATTTGTGCTGTCTGCAATAATTTCAGATGATGCTCCATTTCAAACCTTTTAAGTAATATCAGAATTGAATTAATCTTGAAGATATCTTGTTCACTTACTCAGTGATCAAATAGTCTGGTGCAACATCTGGAATTGAAATAATTCAACTGAGCTTATAATCATTTGCAATGCTATTGATTGTTCTGTTTTCTATTCAGCTTGCACGAGCATGATAGTGAGTATTTGTTTCATCATTAGTATTTTATTCAAATGTGTTGTTTTATGCTTTCAATTAGAATCCATATCTGAATATTAAAAATTATTATTAATAATTTGTACTTCATGAATTTCTGAATGTTTCTCTGACATTTTTGATGAATTATACGTGAGCGGGTAAGAGAGTTCTTCGACCGCCTATTCTTAGACCATAGATTCTACAACTACAGACTGTCGTTACAATTCTGAGCCTATTTGTAAGACTTAGCATTTTTGGTCACAAACATATATATATTTATTTTATATATTTCGAAGAGAAACAATTCAGAAGTGAATATGGATGATATCCCGATAAATTATAGAAAAATTTGGGGAACTCATTCCCAACCTTTGAAAATTCAGAAGTGTATTCGATACTCACCTTTGTTTACCTCGTATATAGACAATTGAATTGATGTATTACACACAATATATTGGTATCAAAAGCGAATCAGCTCGAACCATATGATAAATAATACATTCTATTCCGGCTCAGATGTAATTACAATTACTGGTCTAATGATTCAATCATCCTCATCTGAAATAGAGTATCGGGCATAATTGCATTCTAGATGCACAAGGGCATCCACATCACTGATCAGTTACAGGATTTCAGAATCCTGAGAATTCTGGGCTTTATTGTCCAATTTAACACACACGGCATAATAATATATTCTGTTACACACATGTGAGAATGTAAACGATTCTCGAGTTGCTGAAACTCCGATGATTTTGTTTTAGTTCTCTCTGTTTATATTCTATATTTTTACCTGGGATCTCAAATAGAGAAAACTGGCCGTACAGAAAACGAAATTGAAAACAGTACTATGTATAGCATGGTCTATACATAACTGCTAAGAACAAGAATTTAAATAAACTTCCTAACATTCTGTTAGGTACGTAATCTTAAAATTGAAAAAAAATTGAAAACTCATAATTGAATTACATACGAAAATACTTATATCTATGTTCATTTAAAATCTTTCAACTGAATTCAATACAAAGAAATCTTATATATGAGTTCATTTGGTATTCTACAGGGTGTCTCAAGTTCGAGTGCCTATTAGACGTTTCTGGAGAACTAGTAGTTCAGTCAATCTGTCGAAAAATAAATCGTTTTGACGGTATAATTACCCGCTCGATGAAATTTGGTACACTTATTGAAAATGGTGTAACTAAGCTACCTTTGCGATGGCCTCGCTGAAATGTTAGCGGTTTTGAAAAACTCAAAAACTCGAAAAGTAAAAAAATGCATTTTCTTGAATTGTATGCATCGTTAAGAAAATTTTATTGAACAAAAATGTAGAGGACGTTGCGATCTACATTTTTTGTCATTGGTGCAATGCTGCACGACTAAAGCTCACAAAGTAGGTGGCGCTAAGGTATCAAAAAGTGTTTTCATGTTTTTCGCCCTGAAAATGTTGTTTTAATGCAAAGTTTAAATATAAGAGTTGTTCCTTACGTTATTATCAACAACTTTTATTCAAACATTTTTTTGTACAACTTACCATTTTGAAGCTGCAGCTTGCAGAAGAATGAAAAATCCAAATATATTGTTGTACGCAGTATGAGTACACATCGGTAGTGCACGTTTAAATCAAGATTTTACTAATTTAATTTTTCTTAGCAATTAAACTTCAATAAATAAAATTTTAATTTGTTTTTGACAAGTATTATCCATTATTTGAGAAAACTACTGTTAGCAGAACAGTGCTGTATATGCAGCGCTGTTTTACTATAACTTGTAAATGGTAAGTTGTACGAAAAAATGTTGAAATAAAAGTTGTTGATAAAAATGTAAGGAACAACTTTTACACTTAAACTTTGCATTAAAACAATATTTTCAGGGCGAAAAACATGAAAAAACACTCTTTTTGATACTTTAGCGCCACCTACTTTGTGTGCTTTTTAGTCGTGCAGCATTAGACTAATGACAAAAATGTAGATCGCAACAGCCTCTACATTTTTTGTTCAATAAAATTTTCTGTACGATGAATACAATTCGAGAAAAATGCATTTTTACTTTTATTTAGTTTTTTGAGTTTTTTTTTTTTTAGCTTAGTTACATCATTTTCAACAAGTGTACTAAATTTCATCGAGCGGGTAATTATACCCGCACCAAATGTACAGATTGACTGAACTATAGACATATTTGAAATCTGAAAATTGGGATAATGATATTGTTCAAAGTTCCCTACAGAGCTAAAATATTTTCGAAGCCCAAAACATCCGGTTATACAGGAGTGAAAATAAATTCGACGAAAACATTTTTTTCAAGTTTTCCATTCCTGGTTTGATCGAGTATTCAATAGTGAATACAATTCTGTTAAAACAATTGTATTAAATCGAATAGTTTTCAAAATATCCAAAAAGAATTGGAAAAAAGTCAAATATGTTCAGTCAGTAATATGTTCATTATTCTTATTTTAAATATCCTGAGCGTGAACCGTTTTTACAACATCGAAGAGGAAGGATGTGAAAAGGTCATGCATCTTTTGGATTTCAAAAATATCATCACAGGGTGTTTCAAATTTTGTGTTGAAAATTGTGAACTTAAATTGGCCATAACTTCTGTTTTCAAATTAGAACCCTATTTTTTTATAATTGTGTTGGATTCTTTGGTCAAAAATAATTATAGTTTTCTCACTACATATTCATACATATTTATATATAAAGATTTAATGAGATTTTCGTTAGTTTTTGATTTGTCTATAATATGAACGACAATACCTCTCCAACTGATAGTCTTGAATACATATATAAATCAAAATATACCTGGAATAACGCCTTCGAAGGATAATGTTGAAAACCATTCACTCCATTAACTTTTAACTGAGTTATTGAATCATGAATTTTTTCATACCAGCTATATAAATCATCTGGTGAAACATTGAGCATGCCTAGATCGAACTGATTTTCATGACAAGTCCTTCCAATTCTTCACGATTTTTTAATTTAAACAGAAGAGAATATTAGTTTTATTAAACATCACAAAATTGGACATAATAACAATTATAATTATCTATGCTTGACAGAAGCATAATTGAATTTGAAACCTGTGGTAGCACGCGAAATCGAATCATCATAAGAAAGAAATGAGATATATTGTTTTTCTTGTAATTCCGAAATAGACAGACTGACAGAGTCTGTCTGATTTGTGGACCGGAGACTGGTAACACAGTTTCTACGAGATGTAGAGTGCAAGAAGGACATGTTGGATATTTCCGGTTTCTTCTTGGACTGGATTTCCCCAAATTAATGAAAAATCCCTTTAATTGAAAAGAGGTTGTACAACTTAAAACTTTATTTACACCATGTACACCTCGGATGTCTGGATGGCACATATAACCACCTCTTACGACCACAATGAGTCAACACACTCACTAGAAATGTTGTAAATATTTCTTAACTTTAGTAAATTCTATCACTTTCGAAACTAATTGGGGTACTTCGGATATTGCAGTTCCATGACCGTTACAAATCTTAACATATATGTATTTACTCGTTGAAAGAGCAATTTCAATTTTATTAACATATCGAATCATAGATTGATTCACAAATAGCAGCTTTAGCGAACTGCAGAAAAAATAATGTACTCATATTTTTATATTTATGATTCGAGTCAAAAATCTTCGAAGTTCCGAACTTAGTCATCTCAAAATGTTGTGACTCGTTTTAACTCTTAACCACAATCAGCCATTGATTATTGCATTTCTTTCTGATCTCGAAACTGATATTCTTTTCGAATATTATATGTTTATGTAAATATTGCATTCTACAACATTTTACAGACTTTGTTTTCACAGGGCGGTTCGATGCCCAACACTAGCAGCAGCGTACCGTTCCTGCTGAGCAGTAGCATGCAGAGCATTCGCTCGCGACGTCCGTCGGCGGTGCTCGGCGGCTCGCAAGGCTCGCAGGGCCTCCTGCAGCAATTAGGCTCGGGCATGGTAAGACTCACCTCTTCGTACCAACCGACCAACGGCAGAACGTTCTCTAGTAGCTCGGTTAGGAAATGCCCCTCTCTGAATATTACATTTAGCTGAACGTACGTACGTATCGCATTGCACACCTCGTTTTACATTGATCACATCATCCATATTAGCAAAGGTATCCGTAGGCCATACGACTCATCTCTCTTGTCACCAAGCAGCACTAAATATTGGATATGAGTCGAATAACTGCTGGTCACCAGATTTCTCTCTTATTTCGCTGAATTCAAGTAGTCTTTCAAATATATACTTGCTTGGAGCGACCGCCATTCGATAGAACGTGTTCATGAAAACAAGTCAGATTATTTCATCGGCGGTAGAAAATTGACTAATGTGATTTGGGATTAGCTGTAACTTCTAATCTTTCGTAGTTGTCATATATCACATGTAATAAAGCCAAACAAATGTGCTGTGAAGTTTTATATTTACCATACGTTCAGCGAATATGAAAATTTGCACGACTTGCTTGGTGGACATCTTAGTTAGATTATAGCAAACGAGTCCATGGTTTCATTGATATTGGCTTGCGAATAGAAACCGTAACCATTTTAGAAGTCAGGCTCACTCACTGGGCAAAGAGACTTTCAAGTCATCGGTCCAATAGAGTTTTCTGTCAAATAAAATGTTTGAAAGCTCAAACCGGCTGCCAGCAAACGATGTACCTGTATCATCGATAAATACGAGGGCCGTTCAAACACTAACCTCCGGTTAATTGAAAAAAATACACCAAGTTAAGTAAAAATATTTTAATATATACATCTTACAACTACATCTTTGCACTATTTTTCGACATAGTCTCCATTACGATTGTGGCACTTATCGTATCTCTTCGCAAGCTTTGAAATTCCTTCTGCATAAAAATCACCCGCTTGTGCCTTGAGGCACCCATCGTGCACAGAACTTCCCAATCTTGCTGTCACTATCTCGTACAAAAGAGTCTTAGAAATCTGTGGAAAATTAGTAGACAACTCCGCCATTGTGAAACGTCGATTTTCACGAACTTTTGCATCAACTGTCTGAACGAGTTCGTCAGTCACCAATGATGGTCTACCACTCCTCTCTTCATCATGAACGTTTTCTCGTCCACTTTTAAATAAACGTACCCATTCACGGACAACTCCTCCACTCATAAATTTTGGTCCGTACACGGCACAAAGCTCACGATGAATAGCTGCTGCAGAGTATCCTTTGGCTGTAAAAAACCTTATAACAGCACGCACCTCACATTTGGCGGGATTTTCTATTGCAGCACACATTTCAAACTGCCACAAAAACTAAACTAGCGCAGGTACGATGTTCACTCGACTACGGCTTGATGCCGACTGACCTGCTGAGCGCGTGAATGCACAGATGGCGCGCTACTCCCCCCCACTACCCGCACTGTGACCAATCGGAGGTTAGTTTCGGAATGGCCCTCGTATATTCAAGAATCTGTACGATCGATGGATATTGACTCTCGTCCTTCTCTTTTATGTAGTATAGAGAGGTTATAAATGCTCTCCCACAAATATTGGAGCTTGTTTTGGTGACTCTTGATGACACCAGTGTGTTATTGTTAAGCATAATTTCAATAGCTCTAATAGATTACTGATTTCTTTGGTTTTCTCGATAGAATCTATATTGAAATACCCAGCGAGATTAAATTCGTAGGCCCCAAATTTTTGCGTCAGGTCCGACAACAATTCATTTATTACATCCATAAACAGATCCAAGTTTCCCTTTCGAGGTCTGTACACCGATAAAATGACCGATTCAAGCTTCACCAATTCAGAAATTTCAATATGTTGTTCTACTGAATGATTCACTGCATCTGGAAGGCATCTAAATTTTAGCCTTTCACTGACAAGAATCATGGATCAGCATTTTTTGTAGAATATGCAAAAGCTACATAAAAATTTTCAATTTTGAACGAACTCGTTTTCGCTTCTTCAAGCCATTGCTCTATCAAGCATTCTTCAACAAAGCACCAAATATATCGTCTTCAAATCGGTAGAAATACCGATAAACCTGTAACATCGGCAACACTGTGTGATCAGTCTATGTTTATAACAGATTATGCAATTTGATAGGCCCGTTTGCACCAACCATCCTGAAGCATCCCTTAAAATGAATCCTTAACTTCAATTGCTTTGCACCAACTGTCAAGCGGCACTTAAATCCCTTAAGCGAGCCTTAAATTTAAGTGCTCATTCATGGCCACTTAACTATTTAAGGGCGGATTCTACCCATAGATCAAAGGTAAATGTACATTTATTTTGGTATTTATCTATGATTCTAACCTAAAATAATTTGATTTGTTTAGTTTTCCAATGTCTAGTATTTCTTTGTGATTTTCGAAGAAATGTGATGTGACTAAATTAATATTAATCATAATTGTAATATATATTTCGAACAACGTTATTAACTTGTATAATGGACTTCTTTAATGAATTTGATGCATTTCATGACGACTTTGAAATAGTAGAAATTGCGGAAAAAGCATTTCCTAGGCGTATATACGTATAAAGTCTTTAATTAAAACCATATCGGGCTTGTTCATTTATATATTAATTTATAAACAAATATTTCTGCCATAGAATAGACGAAATATTTGAAACTTCTTTAACCACAGAACATCGAATATTGCGTGTAGCCAATGAAATCGCTTTATTGATCTAGGGAGAAATGAAATACTGAAATGTCACGCTTAGTTAAGTTTCTGTTTAGTGACAGTCGTGCAACTGGAGATGAACTTAAGCGACCCTTAACTTTAAGCGGCACTCAGCTGGCGACATTTTAGGGGGTGTTGGTGCAAACGGACCTTAGTCTATTCGTATGAGCCTTTCCAATTGTAGCTTATAGACCTTATGCTCCCTCCTGTTAGTCCATACTCTGTGCATTTGACAATATACAACTACATAAAGAAAATAAAAGTCCTCTTAAAACTAAATCGATAAAGTACACGCACCGGTTTCCTTGCAATCCCACTGAATGGTTGGCGTTTTCACTGTTTCACTGGTCATATTTCGTCAGTGGTGCATAAGATTGAAATATCTCTGATCTAGGTGACCTTCTGCAAAAAAACACATGAAATATATGCGGTTAATCATAAACAACTTGTCTTATGGTCCAGGGATACCTATGCAGGTTCGGCTCACTGGTAAAGGTACTTTATTAGAACTGTATTTTTTAAAGGTTGCTGCCACTAGCAAGCTCGCATAGAGTTTGATATGAAGTCAGCTTCGTGTAAATCACACAGTCCGTTATTGCAAGCCAGAATATCTCATTTTATAGTTTAAAATTGAATGTCCTAATATCTGGGAGATCCATTATATGAAATCGAAACACTATTCAGATATAAGTACTGTTGTGGTTTTAATTTTGTAACTCTTCATGTTTCGAGCTGATTCAGCTCATCTTCAGGAGTATAAAAATCACACAAGTGAAGCTGAAAAACAACAAAAATTCATGGAGCAAACGTAGAAATTCTTTACAGTGTAAGACAAGGACAAGGTAAAGAAAAAAACTAAGCAAAAAAAGGCCAAAAAGGCGATATAAGCGTCTTTTACTTCCTGAGTCACTGGTTATACTATAACAGTAGATCCAAAAATTATCTTTGGTAGAAAAGATGTTTGCAAGGTGAATAAAAACAAGTTTGTAGTTATAATAGAATTATGTATTCACAAATAAGAATAGTTACACAATGTTCGGCACTTGAGATTACACTCACAGAAAGAGTTTTTAGGTGTCTATAATAACCAAGGATTTGAACTTCTTTGCTCAATCTTGGGCACTTATTTGTTGTTTTGGAAATCACCGCAGCTCTGCTCTAATCGTCGAGGTAGACTTAAAGAAACTTAAAGTAAGATGCAGGCACTTTGGGTAAAGCTTCTCAAACTTCCACTGATGAATTGTGCCTTGGCGATATGTAATTGCGTCACAGGTTCACAATTCACAACCTTTTTCTGTTACGTGGAGAATTTCAACTGAGTAATTCACATACACAATGAACTAGGGTAGCTAACTGACCCGAAAACAGATTATTTTGAGAGATTTTAAGAGGAACTTGTAGTTCTGAGTGCCGTTATAGTCTGGTTAAAGTAAATTGGTAAAGGAGAACTTACTTGGTAGTTAAACGAGAAGTGTACAGAGAGAATATTCTTGAATAATTGAGAATGGTCGGACGTATCAAAAGGTAGTACCTGTAGCTAAGCTTAGGGATTCCCAAAATTCCGTCCGATAGAAAGGGTTCTTGAAAATAACGGCCGCTGCCCTAAATTCCAAGAACTGTCGTTTGTTGCGAGAATATCGCAACATCAATAAACTAACAAAAAATAAAGTTAAATTATAAAGGCCAATTATATAATATGAAACAAAGTCAACAGTATAAAAAACAGTTTGAAAAAAGTAATTATAAGCTTTTAAAAAAGTCCTAACTGAAAATAGCGGGTGTAAAAACCGCTATGAATAAAGCTAAACGAAAAAAGGTATTTTTTTTTAAACATGATATTTTTGTGTTTAAAGGCCACTGTTCCCTCTTAAAGTAATTTGAAAGAACTATTTTTTCAGACCATTGACCATGACTTCAAATGATTTTCATTGAATTATTTCTGAAGATTTTTATGTAAGTTTTTTTATTTATGACATTTTAACTTTTTCGTTTAGCTTTATTCATAGCGGTTTTTTACACCCGCTATTTTCAGTTAGAACCCTTTTTTTAAAAGCTTACAATTACTTTTTTCAAACTGTTTTTTATACTGTTGACTTTGTTTTATATTATTTAATTGACCTTCATAATTTAACTATTATATTTTTTGTTAGTTTTTTTACTTTTGTAAGCTTTCATTAGTTTGCTTTATCTTGTCGCTTATATCGTTTTTTTTTTTCTTTTGTTTTTTTTCTTTTTTTTCCTTGTCTTTCACTGTAAAGAATTTTTGCGTTTTCTCCATGAATTTTTGTTATTTTTCAACTTAACTTGTGTGATTTTTATATTCCTGAAGATGAGCTGAATTAGCTCGAAACATGTAGAGTTACAAAATTAAAATCACAAAAATACTTATATCTGAATAGTGTTTCGATTTCATATCATAGAATATCTCATGACTTGCTGGAAGGAAATTCTTCTGAAAAGAGCAACTAGCACATTTGCATCGTGTCTAATGAATGCATTTCAGAGAGGAACAAATATGACTTCAAAAAAATTGAACTTACAAAATGAAGAAATTTTGTATATAACATGTATCTTCGTGTTTTGATATATTATACTTTTATGTTTCACCTAAAGTCAACCTCGAATTCAATTAATTCAAGTGATTTTTTTTTTATTTCATTGTTTCATTTCTCCCTGGTTTCATTTCGATTATCATTCATTTCATAGTAAACATACAATTGAAATTTATGTTAGAGGAATCAAGAACAAAAAATGTAATAAGCAGTATATATTGATATTCATGGGTCTTGATAATCTCTTAGGGGATATGATTTACATCATTCTCTTCTACCAAAGCATGAATAGGTATAGTTGCAAACTTCTGTGAGAAAAATGAACAGACATGTTGAATTGATTTACAAACGCCACAACCATCCTCCTCACTGCAATGGATTCCGACATCAGATTATTATTCTCAGTCGGAACTTCGCTGATGAAGTGGCTAAATTTCACGATGTGGGGTTTCTCAACTTACCGGAACACTTCTGCAACAAACTTCACTCCGCCTTTGAAGCAACCCTCAAATTGGCCACCATATCAACTTGTTGATGATATTACTTTAGGAAGTACATTCTCGTCCGATAACTGATAGAGACAATTTGATTGATAACGCGCTGAATGTTTCATGTTAAACACTAGATATGTATCGCATCCTTGAAATTGCTTTTTCAACTGAAATTTGAAGACGTCCAATTTTTACTTGTTAAAGGAACATTATCCACATTCATCTTAATCATCAATAATTCACTCTACAATTTCAATAGAGATAGTCTCGTTCTTGAAATTCTTGGATGAATTGGTTTCTCCATTGTTTGATGATGAACTTGAAAAAAATTTCAGTTTCGTGTGTATTTGTTTGATTACAATATCATTCAATATATATACAGGGTGAGTCTTTGACCACTGCGTTTATTTTAACCATAGGTTCTTGAGATCAAAAGAAACAATTTTTTTATTACGGTTTCTCCATATTCAGCTGCGTTAAAAAGTTGTAAGCATTTTAAATTTTCACATTGGGCAAATACCCCTCTGTGGTCCAGTTTAGTTTGAATGAAAAATACGTTCCACAGCATCTACTATTGAATCTAAATTGTTTAAAAACATTATTTTCCCTCTGAGAAATGATTCACTCACTCATGTTTCATCCGATGAGGTCCATATTCAGAAGGAAGATACAAATTACTAATTTTCTGGTAATAAAATTCAACACCATAAACATAGATTTTTGTTGCTCTACCATAATTTCTTTCTACTTCAAGATTATAAACCATCCCTTTCTAGTGAGGAATTCCAAAAAAAAACCTCAGAATTATTGGATGTTATCATCATACATTTGTAATTTTCTTCTTAAAATTTCCAAATCATGAAAACCATCATTTCTATGAAAACTTCCAAGGCAAGAGATTGTCACTTTACTTTTTTTTCCCTTAGAGCCAGAAAAAATCATCTATGATTTTCCAAACATTGTTATTTCTGACGTTTCTTCTCCTTGACAGAGACCAGTGAACAGGTCTATGAGGTCTCTTGATATCATACTGTTAAAAATATGAAAATCTTTTTCGAAATCTTCAACAACAATGAATGATGTCACTACAAATAATTATTTTAAAGTGATGTTACTTTGCTTGATGATTATTTTCTCTACTGAATCCCAATAACAATTTACTTGGATTGATTACAAGTATTCCCAGATTTAGATGTGCAATTATATTTGCTTGAAAAAATTGAGTTTGATCACCTAAATTTGCTTCTAAAGAACCAACTAGACGGTCTTTAATAAAAAAATTTTTGTTAGATCATTAATATGAGTCTATTCTGTTTAGACTAAAATTGCTTACTGAAATATTAAAACTAAGTAAAAATTCTATTATCTCCTAAGTTTGTGAACCAGGTTGAATCGGTGTATGAAATAAAGATGTGAAAAAACTTCTGTAAAGGTACAAAACAAATCTAGGAGACTAGGTTCGAAGTTTTTAAAACTCATATGAGCTTAATTTGAAGCATTCCTTTGTTATAATAGATATTATTTGGTGAACCCTGAAAGTCTGAAGCTATAAAGAACCAGCTCTTCATAAAGACAAGTCTTCAATTTAACAGGTCCTGACTGAAAATACATTCCCTATTTCAACGGTCATCATGAAAATATACTGAAGTACCTATGTGAGTGATGGAAATCTTTTTCTCTATTTATAATGAAATTTTACTTTGTATTAAATATTAAACAAAGTGCTAGACATCATTAACAATGATTTTGAAAAAATATTTAATAAAGACATAAAATATGGCAACATTAAACAAATCTGATTATTGAATCATTTCAGCACAGAGTTGGATTTGGGAAAATCAGAAAATTTGAACAAAATTATATCGATTTAATACCTTTCAACCTCAAATATCTCAAGAATGATGCAATTTAAGAGAAAAGATGACGAATGATTCAATCTGCAAAAAGGACTAATGATTCCAGGAAATACAAGATACGGACCTTTAGTTCAAGCGATATTTCTTTTTCATGCATATTAACCAATCTGTAGAGTAGTAGTGAGAAACCCATAAGAAATGGAATAAATCTATTGATGCCAAAATATGCATGACTGTTATTAAAAACCTTCTACAAGAGATATTTTCAATTGATATTGTCGTTTGAATGTTACAGGTGAAAATGCAATTTTTTTTATGAAATTTCAACACCCCATATCTTTTGAACGGGGCCAAATTTGGAAAAATGTTATAGGTAGAAAATGTTTCTTTTGACGTCAAGACTCTATGGTTAAAATTAACGCATTGGTCAAAGACTCTCCCTGTATATATGATATACAGAAATCTTCGATCATATATTATTTCTTTACTTTAAAATTTTCATTCATGAAATGAAGATATTTTAGCCGACAATGAGACATAATTTGGACGGATTCCTCGTTTCACAATTTCTTCATATCCTAGAAGATAGAAAGATTTTATTCGATTTCTTGTTAAATTAATCATCTAAATGTCAGTAGGTTAAAAATACATTTTCTACGCCAAATCAGTAGATTTGAGTACGGAAACCGCCTTGCATAACTACTGACTCGCTTATTTCATCGATTGTGCGTCAACCGTTTTTGCTTTAGGTTCATCCTACGGTTGAAATCATATGACCTGGTTGGGAAAGGGGAAGTGGGTGATGTAAATCCTTCGGCGCAGTGAAGTTCATCAAAACAAAATAATATGTATACAGCACTACATACTATATTCAAAATATCTGAAATGTTTTTTAATACTAGAAAAATGATGTACGATATATACTGTAGACGTAACTATCATGCAATATGAATTGTTTACCTCTGAAATTCATATGAAAAAATACAAATAACATTATTTGATCCTCTTCTGAATGAGATAATTTTCAAATGAACAAAGTAATTATATAAAATTTTATTTAAGCATCTAATTTCGTCAACATCCAATTGAAAATTTTTGAGTATATAAGACAAACATCAAGTTCGATCATGTCGATTAAAGCATGGCAGTAATTTATGTTTATACGGATTTTGAGTATATCGAGAACTATTAGTAAGTCATACAAAATACTATATTGATGAAATTAATGTCCCCTTAAGACTCTCGGGTTTAAAACTCGAATAATGATTACTGTGAGCCAGCCACCATACACTATTTTCTCTCTCCTGCTTACCCCACAACATTCTTCATCCATTTTCATTCATTACGTCAGTATCACAACCTCTTTTCTTAAACCATACTGTATTCATGCTATGGCGGGGGCTATTGAAGATCAGAAAATTTGTAAGAACAATTAACTTTCCTCTTATAGTTTATATGAAGTTAGAAATCATTAAAGATGCTTAAGCATAAGCTCATAATTCGGCAAGTCGCTGCTACGAAGCCAAAATAAAATTACAATGGAAATATCACTAAAATTATTACAGTTATATTCACACCAAAGGGTGTTGTTGTTATCAGTTGTTTCGATTACACCATTGAAAATACAGGGAGGTGCCTTCCACTCTAAGTTACTGACATAGTAAATTCTCCATAACAGAGAATTGGGATTTTTTGGCAAACTACAAAATATCAACCTCTTCCTTTGCTCACTGATAAGATAATTTCATTAAAATGAAATGATTGAATGAATCCTCTATCTGTTACCACTATTTATCAGGATATTTTTTGTTGGTAAGCAGTTAATTCATTCATTCATTTGTGGTATTGTTTCGAAACTTTAATTGTTTTTACTAGAGTTTTTAATAGAGTTACTCAGAATATAAATTTCAATTCCGTTTCATACTTAATTCCTCTTTGAGAAGATCCCAAGCAATGTACTTTGGAGTTGAATGAATAAGATATTTCAGAAGTCAAGAGCTTACTCGAAAGAAGATATATATTTAATGTCTAAAATATTCTCAATTGGAAATATAAACATTATATTGGTTGCTTGCAAGAGAAAAGAATTTGAGCTTCGATCAAATCTGAAGGCAAATTGTGAGTGCTTATTTGTATTTAAAGGTGTAGGTTTGTTGATGAGTGTATATTCAATGCGTCGGTTGTTTCAGTATCACATGGTTTCAAAATCCGGAAAAGCAGGATACTAGCGACTGCCAGAAAATACATTCTGCAAAATTCACCCCATTCGCTCTGTTGAAACCTATGTCGTGCGATTTACTGTTATGTCATAGTTTTACTTGTAATAACAACTTGTAATAACAAAAGCAGAGGGCTGTTCAGAAATAAGCCTTGCATCATGAAAACCGTCATTGTATCAGTGAAGAAAGTCCTGGTTGCGCCACTGGCTGAAATTAAAATCTCGCTAGATTACGGTACGTTGATAAAATGCCAATTTCTGCCACTCATATTGAACAACGCATACATTTTATTGCCAAGCATTGCCTTATTATTTTATTAATCGTCATCTGGTGAATATTGAAGTATTGTTCATTGTCGTTCAACTAACAATTCAACCACATAGTTAAAATCTCAATTGCCGAAGCTAATTGGCAATGCGTTTGTGAACACCTAATGAAAACGGGATGTGGAAATATTGGGTATTCAGTAGTAATTGAATTTGGCACCTCTAACAATATTACTGTTAATTTCCTATTCCATGAATCTCTAATCGATATTATTCCGATTGAGGTGTGGGTAATACATGAAATTTTAGCGAAGAAATATGCTTAGAGGGAATGCTTATATGAAATATTTCCATAATAGAGGTACGAGGTATTTGATCTATACATAGACATATAAAGAGATAGACATAGCATTCCATTCATCCCAATATATTAAAAACAATAAGGAATATTTCTGTGGTAATCCACAGAAGGAGATCGAAAAACTTTGGGTCGGCGAGGGGTTCAGAAATGCGATATTTCGAGGTAGAAAGGGGAAGGAGATCTCGCGAGCGAAGCGAGTACCGTAAAGTTCATGAGACGGACTTTCGTTAGGTGCATTCACATGCCTATACGACCACGCTAACATTTTCAAAAAATTATCTAAAACACCGATTTCCCGGTTTTTCGCGAAAGATGGTCCGGTAAATTGAAAAGGCTTTTTCCACTGACGCGATCGGGAAAAGCCGTTTTCATATGTCTTTCTCGAGAATCGGACCTTTGGATAAAGCTATTCATATCTTCCAATCGAAAGTAAAAATATTTTAAATTAATTGCTGAAAATAGCTTACTTCGGCTCAAACACAAATTTCCAGATCATCGTGAAAAAAATTCTTCAATTCATACGATTCAATTTTAAGAACTGTATAATATTTTGGTGAGGTATTCTCTTATAGTT
Organism: Micraspis discolor; assembly: GCA_030674115.1. Lineage (NCBI taxonomy): Eukaryota > Metazoa > Arthropoda > Insecta > Coleoptera > Coccinellidae > Micraspis > Micraspis discolor. The sequence goes on from JARTUT010002364.1 coordinate 28,578, forward strand.
TAACAGTCTACGATATGTATTTATGAAATTAAAAATGTACCCAGCATAGATCCAGTTTGGCCATCCCTAGCCAATTCATTTCACCCCTGTCGATTCCTACTCTGAAATGACAATTGTCGTTGACATTTTAATCTTATGTATTGTAATCGCAACCAAAACAATAAACAAATCAGAATGAATATTTCGCAGGTAGGGATTTGCAGATAGCAGATTATACCTTATTCGGGTTTTACATTTCAATTTTAACTCCACAAAGAAACTTAGGAACGATCGTGTAAAATTCATCGTGCTTGGTTGTATGTATTTATATAAATGAATCTATCAAAATATGACTACCTATATTAATCATTCGTAATCAATGGATATTTTCATAAAAACCTTTTGCAGGTAGGATTTCCTCACGTATAGTGTAATCTTTCTTTTAATTCAGTTCAAACGGCCTCAGAAATCACAGAGAAACGAACTATATTTCTAAAATAGTGTTTTTAAAATTCCATTTCTTCAATTTCCATCTAACGTAATCTTGACATTTCTGTTATGTTCGGGCAGTAGAAACCCGTTTTCATATCCAAGTAGAGAGATAAGACCGAAATTTTCCGTTTTGAAAGTCGAGAATTATTCCATTCTGTCACAATTTCCACGAAGAAACCCGAACGGGTTTCGAGATCAATCGTCTTGAAAACGTAGACCTTGCAATTGTATAGAATCACAGAATAAATCCGTTTCACTCGGTTTATGCTGGAATAACTGGAAATTGAGTAGCCTCTATTTATGTGCACATCTTTAGAGCTTTATCGAATAATAATAATTTTTTTATTCAACTTTAGTGAAATTCACGGAAGGTGAATCGATGCTGGAGTTGAATTAATATTATTTTGGTTTTTTTTTTTGGAAAAAGCACCCATGCGAATCAATTATATACTGGATGTCCCATATGCATTGCCTATTATTAACAAATACTTTCCATCGAGTTATTTCGGCTGTTTCTGCTTACGGGTTCTTAATTCGATAAAATATTTTCGATTCATATACAGGGTGTCACATCTAAGATGCGCATTCCTAGCGCTGACTTTCACCAGAGTTTTCCTCAAGTTTTCGTGGTTTTCCGCGTACGGGAGCTAATTTCAATAAAATTTCATACAGGGTGTACGATTTACATGTCATTTTGTTATTTTTTGCGCTCTTTCGGTTTTTTGTGCTTCTTCGGGGTTTTTAGCCTTACTTAGAGTTTTTTTACGCCCTTTCGGTTTTTTCGCGCTCCTTCGGGGTTTTTTGGGTTCCTTTGGATTTTTTGCGTTCTTTTGTGTTACTTCGGGTTCATTCGTGTTTTTCGCGTTCTTACGTGTTCCATCGGGTTCTTTCGTGTTTCTTCCATTTCTTTCATGTTTTTTCGATTTCGGCGGGGTTTTTTGCGTTCTTTCGAGTTTTTTCGGGTTCCTTTGCGCTTTTTGCGATCTTTCATGATTCTTCGCGTTCTTTCGTGTTACTTCGGGTTCTTTCGTGTTTCTTCGGGTCCTTTCATGTTTTTTCGCGTTCTTTCGTGTTTCTTCCGGTTCTTTCGTGTTTTTGGCGTTTCTTCGTGTTTCTTCCAGTTCTTTCATGTTTTTCGCTTTCGACGGGGTTTTTGCGTTCCTTCGAGTTTTTCGGTTCCTTTGCCCTTTTGCGATCTTTCGTGTTTCTCTGCGTTCTTTTTGTGTTACTTCGGGTTCTTTCGTGTTTCTTCGGGTCCTTTCATGTTTTTTCGCGTTCTTTCGTGTTTTTTCGGGTTCTTTCGTGTTTTTCGCGTTTCTTCGTGTTTCTTCCAGTTCATTCATGTTTTTTTCTTTCGACGGATTTTTTTGCGTTCCTTCAGGTTTTCTTGGGTTCCTTTAGGATTTTGCGATCTTTCGTATTTCGTCGCGATTTTTTGTGTTTCTTAGCTTTCATTCGTGTTTCTTCGCGTTCTTTCGTGTTTCTTTGGCTCCTTTGTGTTTTCTTGGTTCTTTTTGGTTCTTTCGTGTTTTTCGCGTTCTTTCGTGTTGCTTCGCGTTCTTTCGTGTTTCTTCCAGTTCTTTCGTGTTTTTCGCTTTCAACGGTTTTTGCGTTCCTTCGGGGTTTTTGGGTTCCTTTGGGATTTTGCGATCTTTCGTATTTCGTCGCGATTTTTGTGTTTCTTAGCTTTCATTCGTGTTTCTTCGCGTTCTTTCGTGTTTCTTTGGCTCCTTTTGTGTTTTCTTGGGTTCTTTCGTGTTTTTTCGCGTTCTTTCGTGTTGCTTCGCGTTCTTTCATGTTTCTTCCAGTTCTTCGTGTTTCTTTGCTTTCAACGGATTTTTTTGCCGTGTTTCGTGTTTCTGTGCGCTTTATTGATCTATGGGCCTCATTTATCTATGGTCTGTATTGATCTATGGGCTTATGGATCTACTGGCCTATATTGATCTACGGGCTTATTGATCTACGGGCTTATGGATCTACTGGCTTACTAGTAAAACTGTTTAAATTAATAGCCAACATTGCATTATTTCACCATGTGTCAGAAAAAGACAGGAATATATGCTTTCTAGCACTTTGGCAACGCTGCATAATGAAGTCGTCAAATACTCAGTGGCGTACTGATTTAATGGTTTCGTTTAATCTTTGAGAAGCTTCAAAATTAGAAATATTTGAGATTATGATGAAAACCTGTAAAATTACGAACTGTAAATCTATGATATTAAAATAGATTCATACGATAATAGAGGGTATTTCGTTCTATATTTCGAAAGATTTAATGAAAAGTCTAGATATTATAATATCGAACTATAATACCTGCAAGTAGGTACGATTATAATCGAAATCTTTTGTAGTCACAGGAGTAAAACTGCTAAGTCTGTTAAATTTCACCGAGTCTGCGCTAATAGGACATTAATTGAATGCCATGAAAACAATTTCCCTGATTTTGACCAGAGCATAAAATTGTGTGAAACTTGTTTCATCAAATTTGGTTAAAAGTTGGGTTAATAAAACAAACTTTCAATATTTAAATTTATTGATAACATTAATTCATAACAAAACCACTCAAAATGATATTTAAGCATCTAAAACATAGACTCAACATTGATCACTCATTCCAAAACAGCATTATTTTAGTGTATATCGACATAGTCCTGAATTACTTCGAAATATCTACTAATTTTCTGGTTTCATGATTGAGCCTCATATGGAAATAACCCACCAGGACATTCGACATAGAAAATCGTACCAAGGAAAACCAATTTTTTTTATTATTATTATTATTATTATTATTACACTACAATAAGAGTGGAGGTTAAACCTATGCACGCAATACAGAACTAATATATACAATGCATGCCAGAAAGTATACAAATTCAAGCACTTCTCCATCGGTCGAACCTGTTCTTGAAACAGTTGACAGTATCAGCATTCACCACTTCATCCGGGAGACGATTCCAAATATCGAAAATTCTGTTAGTTAGGAAGTTCATCCGGCAGGTGATCTTAAACGATTCCTTGGCAAGTATATTTAAAGGAAATAAATTTTTAAGGTCTACACCAAAGAATCCATGCATAACCCTAAAAGCCACTATCATGTCATCCCTGGCACGCCGGTCCTCAAAACTGGTTAGCCCAAACAACCCCATCCTCGCCTCGTAGCTTGGTCGAGATAACCAGGAAAACGGAATTCTTGTGCACCATCTCTGGATAGACTCAAGAAGCTGTAAGTCAGATTTTAGAGCCACCCACCAAACTGGCCCGGCCTACTCCAGAATAGGCCTCACGTAGGTTGAGTACAGTAATTTGGCAGTCTATATATTACAACCCCTGAAGGACCGCTGAATGAGGTAGGCGGCCTTCTTAGCTCTACTGCAAGTCTCGGTTATATGCTCCGACCATTCAAGATCAGAATTGACGATCACCACACTTCGGAAGGAGAAGACAAGTAATTTCATCACTACCGGGAGCAGCAGCGACCCTCAGACTGGAAAGATACCTCTCCACAATGTCTGACGACAAAGGTATATGATCAAGGGAGCCAGAACATCGAGGAGTAAGTAAAGGTGGTATGGCTGATATAGGTTCATCAGTGAAATGGGAGGAAAATGTTTCAGCGGGAACATCAGCCGACTCAGAATAGGTGCTGCACTGCTCTCCAGATGAATTCCTCACCAGGGGTACAGAGACCTTGCCATCAAAAGAACCCCGGACATATTTGAAAAACCTTTTTTGTTCGGTATTGCTCGGAAACCTGCAATAAAAATTATTCAAGAAGTCGAGCATTGATGAATGATACAAATAGGGTTTGATATTGATTCAGGTATTTCATTTTGGTCAAATGTTTAACTTTAAAAGCTATTTAATTAATACAAACAACCTTTGCATGCACTTCATTCTACGAAACTGATTGTTCAAATATTTACGCCAAAAGCATATTTAGAAACTTACCGATTGAAAGAAAGATTTTGGTTCAAATAATCATATTTTTGCAAATATAACATTGTAGAACCATGTTTTACAGTTGAAGCACTCTTTCGAAGTCTGCAAAATCACAGTAACCCCTTAATTTTACTTAATTTTCACTTGTAAACAAAAACAAGTTAACTTTCTAGCGCTTTGGCAACGTCACGTATAATATAAGGGGAAAATACGGTGAGTGAATTTAATGAATGAATATGCTCGCGCAGAGTTGTCGATCATCACATAGTGAAGTATCCGTACTTAGTTTTTAGTTCTGTGCCGACGTCAACATGCTGAATATTTTCAAACAGTTTCAAGAATTAAAACACATTATGACAACATCACAAATGGGTTGGATGCATATGGCATATGTTTGCCAAACTGCTTTTTCAATGGGAGCTACATGATTTAATGTAAATAAATGGGTCTATCTCTTTATATGTTTATGGATCTATATCATCCATATGGGTATCTGAAACTATAAGGACCATACAGTCTTTCAGAGAAAAATATAGCAAAAGTTCTTTTAGGGGTCGAGAATATAGCGAGCAAAAGCCAGCATTTTAAAGTTCAAGAAACTCGTTTTTATAAATGTTTTTTGCGAATGAATATTCAAACAATAACAAATTTATAACCACTCAGGTGAACAACCGTCTTTTCCCGTACTCTATAAAAATCTGACAAACATAAAAACGCGACGATGAATAAACAAACCTATATGCCTAATTAAAAATAACTACTCATAGTTATGTTCGGAGCTTAAATTCTCTTTTCCTTGAAACCTATGTCAGTGCTTTTCCAAATTTTGACAACGTACATTATTTCACCGTAATGATCCATTTTGAATAATTTTCCCCCAGTTGACACTGATCAGGAAGATCGACTCATGTCAATTTGAGAATATGTGAGAAAATTTCAGCTCTCTAGATCATTCCGTTCCTACTTAATCTTGCCTAAGGACGGACAGAATCGATTTTGACCACGGATCCTTCATCAGTGAGTGCATTCAAAACGATTGATACCATCTTCACCCAAATATTTGAGAAAACGGACAATCTATAAGTCTATAAGCACTGGGTTCAGGTGAACAAGATCCTTCTTCTATCCGACAACTCCCCAAAATGACCCTATATCCTTGACTAAGGTTTCGTTTTCCCGGCCGATCAATCCTAGAAGTTTTTATACATACTAATCGGTCAAGCACCTACCTACAATATAATGGAGAACTTTTAAAATTTCTTGAAAATCAGTATTCCATTTTTTTGGAAAGAACATCTTTCTTCCAGCAGGTCTCCGAATTATCTATTTAAATTCCAGCCCATGTTCAGTATTTTGTTTTAAAATTGATACTGGTTTTCACTATATCAAAACAGATTGAAAATTTTTCAAAAAAAAAATTACTACCGCATTAGAAATCGAATCCAAGTATGTTAAAACAAAGTCAAGTGTAGACTAAAGTTGTCTCGAAATTGAATATGCCAGAATTGAGCTAATGCTATTGCGGTCTTTTCTTGGCGAGCCTGTAATAGATTTAAGAATTTTTAGAAAAAGTAGATCTCAAAATAACCCCCCCTAACCCCCTTGCATTACTGTTTGTGTATGTTCCAGTACCAGCTATTCTCAAGAGGTCAATAAGCATCAAACCCCTAGCTGATGACTGAGCAAGCATTTTTCGTTAAATGCGCTAATTTTCGTGAAGACCTGCAGTGGCAATCCCGAGAGACAATCAGAAAATGCGACGGCACAACTCCAGAACAGTCGAACACATTATGTTTGTTATGTATGTGTGTGGATGTTAACAAATGAACCCCAGGTTTGGTACCAAATGATTTCAACATTTTCATTCTAATCTTTATAGATGTACGAACTTGAAGATTCTTAATAACTTATTCTGAGAATTTCGGTTCAATCAGAAAATGGAAACTATTTTATTAATCTGATTTGTTATACTGTCTAAGAGGTTGAACTAGAAATAGGTACAATATAAAAATGTACTGCCTTTTGCAGTCGATGGAATAATATCATGAATATAGTCTTAACAATAAAGCCCATCCTCCAACTAATTTTACATCACATGATCTATGGTACCCACCAACTATGAAATGGGGAATAGCTAGATCCGGTAACAGTTAGTTGAGAGTCAATCGGCTATAATGTCATAATTTTTTAAAGAAATGTTTTTATATTGGTACGTTACGGTAAAAGATGAGAAAAAAAAAGTTTAGAACTATTCTCTTTCGAATGAAACAGAGAATGAATCTGAATTAGATAAGTGAAAGAGAGAAATTGAGATAGAAACACGGTTCGATGCGCCCTAGCAAGTTATTGTCAGTCTTTATAAACAATTTTTTCGGGATAACAAAACAGCACTTATGACAGCGAGAGCTCTTCCATCTAGAATATTTTCAAGGCAATTCCGAAAATGCGTCAACTAGATGTTATGCGAATTACAACACCATTGCAAACATAGATTGCTTAGAAAGTCATTTTGATGTAACATTTTTTATAAAATTAGCGGGAAAATTGAAAAAATCGAAAATAATTGAAACAAAATATTCAGGCGATGGAAAATTTTCATTTTGGGAATTCAAGATGTAAGATTGATGTATCCACTTTAAAAATCGAAAACATCCTCTGTCAGGGGGTGCGCATCACTTTCACAGAGATGACAAAATTTGAATAATCGCATCAAATTATCCCCAGAATATGACTTCTGAACACAATACAAGGTGTAACTAAATAAGTGTAAAATATTTGAGGAGGTGATTCCTCATCGAAAAAAAGATAGGATCTTTTATATAAAGAAATTTCATTGGAGCATCGGAAATGAATTTTTAAGTGGTAAACAAATAATAAGACAAAAAGTTACATTGGAAATAAACTTTAGGGGTTGCGTTTCCCACCCTTACAACCATGGGGTAAACCAAATAATTAACTGGATAAGTGTCTTTTTGCTAGTAGGAAACCTTAGGTTTATTTCAATATTGTAACTTTTTTGGTGCTTGTGAAAAAAATTGTTATACAAATTTTATGTACTCCCTTTGAGGGGCTGTATCTTAACAAGGGAGGCCCCAATGAAGTTTTTTTATATGAAAGATCCTATCTTTTATCTCCTTAAATATTTTACACTTACTTAGTTACACCCTGTATAATTTAATATGGAAGTATAGGCCTGCGTTAAAATTTTATTATGAACGTAGACGAATAAAGCTTTTTTTTCAGACACAAAGGCTGAGAATATTCGTGTTGAGCCTTTATTAATTCGATTTTTGAAATTCTTAGTTTATATGCTAACCTCGATTTATTTCTGTGAAGAACCTAATATCATATGCGACCGATACTTATGATTGATGGTGAAAATCGTATGAAGAAAAGACTTTAGCGAACCACAAATGAGAAAATTTGAAAATGTTTTTTCAATTGGTACCAAATTCATTATAATCTTTTCCCTCATAACATACCTTGATAGCTGTAAAACATATATTCATTGTATTACTCGGACTGAGCTGAACCAGATGAATTTGTGATTTTCTTACTGCTGGCGGCAAGAATTCCCAAATGTTTTCATCCCGAAGAGAATGGAATGCCAATTATTTCAGTTCAGTTTGATCGAAACGTTCTTCGAACTACCCAAAAACTTCCCCTATATGTTGAAATACGCATGTTTCCGAATCCTGTTATGGAACCTAAACCCTTGACAATCCTCTGAAAAAATCTTCCATATCTTGTTAGTAAGTGTTTGCATGTCCATGTACAAATTCTATTTTAATCTTCTTTCAACCCTTCATGTTTGCAAGCAGAATTATTTTTCAATCTTTCTTCATTTTCATCATTTCAAATCATCAGCACTTCCTAAATAACGTACGTACAGTTTAGGAGGATCAATATAACCGAAGAAATATTATGCGCGAGCGATAATTAGTATAGATATATATACAAGGTGCCCCAAACTTCAAAGTTCATTCTACGTTTCCTAGAGATAGTTCAATCAATCTGTCGAAAAATAAATCGTTTATTACCCGCTCGATGAAATTTGGTACACTTGTTGAAAATGATGTAACTAAGCTACCTTTGCGATGGCCTCGCTGAAATGTTAGCGGTTTTTTGAACATCAAAAAAGTTTGTAATAGCTGTAACTTTTTTTTAAATTTCAATAGGAGTGGAGATGTTTTCATACTTTCATTTTTTTTTAATAAAAGGCCCACGTGTTAATTTTGTGGTGTTATCTGTAACAATAAATACGTTTTTTTTAAACACACACTTATGTAGACTTAATACAATAAAAAAATGCATGTAAAAGCCCACGCAAAAAAAGTTATGGGGCTTCGAAGGGTACATTTTGGGTAATTTAAAAAAACCTAATAAAAAAATCATACCTTCGTAACCGTAATACTAAGGACCCAGGTTCCAAGACTGAATAGGTAGCAAATGACCCTACCAACGCCCCAAAAAAATTTGACGGTCCATGTGCCGCACACCCTGTATATGGAAACAAATTTCTACTTCTTTTCTTGAAATTAATTATATTCTCTTGAACACAAAGAGAGAAATTTGGCTTCAGCAAAATGGCTCACCTATCTGCTTCAGAACCTAAGGAGCAGATTTTCTTGTATGCCAGTTTCAGTTGTCGGTGTGAATTCTTGTACCATTCC
>JARTUT010001929.1:0-37632 GCA_030674115.1 Micraspis discolor
TGTATTTTAGTTTAATGGATTCCATACTATGTATATTTCAATGTATAATTCAATTTACTATTGAAGGAGTATCAAGAACTCGTGAAGTGCCTAAAATTTCTCATGATGAATCCTTACATCTTGGAGTAGTCAATTACCACAGAAATGAGCCCGAAATTATTTGAATATGCCTTGAATATCATTCAACTCTAATTAAGCGATGCTCATATTGTGACAAATCTGAATACTCAGAAGCTGCAGAATTCAGGTTCACCAGAATACACTCTAGCTCATACCAAAGATTAACTTACAAAGATGGAGCACTCCGGCCTTTTCCTCGTCAACGATTCAATGACCTTGGGAATTCTATCGTTGAAAAAAGGGGCGGGACTAACAAGAGAAGGATATATCTCCCTCTCTCTTCTCCAAATTCGAATTTAAACCGCGAAACAATTCACCGGGTGTTTCTGAAAATCATAGCATATCCTTAATTTAATCAAAACCTTTGAATTAAATGGCATATTTTATATAACTTGTCTATGAATTCTTTTCCCTCCATTCGAAAATTTTTAATGATATACAGAGTTACCGCCAGAGCTGTGCCAAAGCATTGTGCTTAGTGCTCGTGTAAGCACTCTAAGCACTTTAGTGCTTCCGAGCACTGTGCTCGCGAGCACTTTTCGAAGGCTAGTGCTTAGTGCTTGTTTTTCGGAGCACTCTCGCGAAAATCTTAGTGCTTAGTAATCCGCTAAGCACTAAGCCTTTCCGAATTCTTGAAGTAGGGTCAATATAAGCAGGTACGGTATTTGATTTTTTTATGTGCGCAAAGATAATATGATCGTTTTGAATTAATATTCAGTATTTCTTCAGTCACCTTTGTTTTGACTTTATGGTTATGAAGGCCAGAAAATTTTTTGTTTTTGCGCGCTTGTTACTAGTGGAACAGGCGGGCTATCGTTCTGTCCAAATGTCTGTAATTTCCGAATATCGAGCCGAAAATGGTTTCAATCCATTGGGTTCGACTTCTTGATGGAGAAACCTTGGTCAAATTTAAGTAGGTCAGGCTGGCCGGCCCTCCGATCGTATACTCTCTATCTTCCGAAGGAGATGACCTAGAGTTTTCATTTTTCAGAATAGGTTGATCGTTCAAATATCTCGGTCAAGTTCGTTATTGGGCCAAATCCATCGTTAGTTATTAGCATTCAAAATTTGATTTTCGCCTAGAATATTCATCTGATCAATTTATAATTTAGAAGGTGTTTTAATGATGTTAAATTAAATGGTTTTCCAAATTTCGAGATAATCGCCACTCTAGAAAATTTATTAAAAATTCCCAAAAAAATCTTTTATTAGAACCGATTCTTTATAAGATATTCGTCAGATATCTATGATGTTTCTATGGACGTTATTGATTTCCTGAATATAATTAAATTTCATCAATCCTGAACATATATTATAATTTTATGGAACCGAAAGCGAATAGATTGGAAATTTTGAATTCTCATTCCTTGTTACTATAAGCCTTCGTGTCTCATCACAAAAAAGGGATCCAAAATAGGAAAATTTCTATAAACAATCTGATCATCAGCTACATTTGATTTCATAACGATTTCTGGATGAAATTATATGGTATTCATCAAAATGTGTTTTGTGCATTGTAGGTCAAATGCTTATTTTTCAATAATTTATGATTCCATTGATGACACTTCATGAGTCTGAAGTTGTTTTAGGGCTAAATTGTGTTCGTATAAATGCATGTTTATATCGTATCACTTATAGAACAAACGCGTTGAGACTGCTTTGCAGCATTTTCAGATTTTTCAATTATATGCTCCATCCACACTAAAGCGAACAATGCATCACATCAGTAGTCTCGAACGTCAGAGAGCGAAAACGGTAGAAATACTTTGAGCAAATCTGTAGATTCCAACTGAAAAATGGTAAACGAGGAAAACCATATTCTTAAATAAACTTCATTCATTACTGGTTCAAATGGTGGGAATTCGAATAGATGTGAAATAAAACGAAAATTCGAACTAGACTAGAATGATTTATTGCACAAAATTTTTTGTACTCTTTTTCACAACATCATATCACTGATTAAAATGGATATTACACCATAATAAAAGAAGATTGATAAGCTCTTTTAAAATATTGTAAACAAACGAATATTTTCACGAAAACGTTAGACCAAACTGCCGTTTCCAATTGGGAATTTTTAAGCCAGATGTTATTGTGCATATTTTTTATGACCCATCAATTTTAGCACTCTTCGGAATTTCCGTCGGCAAATTTGTTGATTATTTGGAAAGTTTGTGAAACGTTCAATTGGGCCCTAAGCTCACGGAGATATTTAAATACACAAAACCAGGGTTCAATAACTACCTTATCAGTGGCATTCGGTGGGTAACCGGTAGTTGTAAAATTCGAAAGTTATGGCAATCCTTGAAACACAGCCCTCATTTTTGCGCGCTTGTTTCTGTTCCCCTGAACAGCGAGCTATCGTTTTACCCAAATGTCTCAATCGATTGGGTTCGACTTCCTGATGAAGAACATTTGAGTATGTCCGGACGCGGGCCCTCCGGCTGTTTACTCTCTATCTTCCGAAGTAGATGACCTAGAGTCCTAGAGTTTTCATAATTTCAAAATAGGTTGATTGTCCAAATATTTCGGTCAAGTTCGTTATTGGGCCAAATCCATCGAATAGTTTAGCATTTGAAAGTTGATTTGCGCAATAATTCCTAAAATATTCATCCGATCAATTCGTACCTTGGACGATTTTGAAATAAAAGGGTTGGCCAAATTTCGAAGGAATCGACACGGTAGAAAATTCTTAAAACATTCCCAAAAACATTTTTTTCAATACTCGATATCTTATCAGATATTCCTTCGAAATCAACAAGAATTCGTACATAAATCGAGATTACCGATAATTTGTATGCCCCAGAATTTTACCGTCGTAGCTGAGTTTTTGAATAAAACAAATCAGTTCTAGTGTGAGATTCAAACCCGGGAGGGTGGAAAAACATTAATATTAGGTAGTAATGAAAATGTCAAAAATGAATCTACTTCAATAAACAATTCGTGACATTTTTCAACTACATTGGAATGCGAAAAGCACTAACGTAAAGCACTAACGTATTGTCACTCTAATCCCAATCAGAATATCTAAAGCCTTAAAAAGCATTGGCGTGTCAAGATTTTTTACTAATAAGGAATAATGCATAATTTTGGTGCTCCAGAAAAACTGAAAACTTCATATTTCTTGGGCACTGAAAGCACTTCTAGAGAAATAAAATTCATTTGCCAGGAAATTTTGACATTTTCAAGCAAAAAGCTCACCCAAATTATCTTCTGAGAAGCCATACTTCTGGGTAATATTCCACTGGACTAATAAATAATATTGAACAAGCGCTCAAGGAAAAGATCATAATTGAATGCAATTTGAACACTCTGTGATAAAGAAAATTTCATCCTAAAATGTTTTGCAATCAATTTTGTTCAGTACCAAAGAATACCGAATGCTGAAAATCATGTTTCAATATTTAAGTCTGTGATTAAAGACCTCAAAATAAGTAAGACATTTCAGAAAGTGGTTTTGAAGATGAAGCGATATTCTGTAGTCTAATTAACTACTAGCGTAACCAAATACAAAATTCGATTTGATTTAATTTGCCAGATGTCCTAGAGTTTTCATTTTTTCAGAATAGGTCGAGTGTCCAAATATCTCGGTCAAGTTCGTTATTGGGCCAAATCCATCGAATAGTTTAGCAGTTAATAACATTAATTTCTTGAATATTCATCCTATCAATTCGTAACTTAGAGAATGTCTAGATAGCGTTAAAAGGAAGGAGTGTGCCAAATTTCGAGAAAATCGTCACGAGAGAAAATTTTTTTAAAATTCCCAAAATGTTTTTTTTCAATACACGATATCTCATAAGTTATTCGTCAGATCACAACAATTTAGGGCATTTATGCAGGGTATAGGTACCTAAAATATTTTAAAATTTCATCATCATAGCGTACAATCTCCAGAAGATATAGGAGTTTTTCTGAAAATGAAGCCACAGATTATATTTCTATCTACGAATTCACATCACATCAACTATAAATCTCTATGAGGGTGGTTTTTATTTTATGACAAGTTGTCATAATGAGTGAATATTGAGCCGAAAATGAAACTAATTCTGTGGGTTCATTTATATGACAAACATGTCTAAAATACTGGTGTGTGCTGTTGTCATATTTTAATGGAAATGTCATTATGAATTTTGCGACAAGAGGACTATTTTTTTCCCAAATGTCTGTAATTTCTGAATATCGAGCTGAAAATGATCGCCATCGGTTGGATTTGACTCGTGATGAAGAAACGGTGGTCCAATTTGAAAATGTTTGGCTGAATATTCTCTATCTTCCAAAAGAGATGAGATAGAGATTCCATATTAATAGAATTAGTTTATTATCCAAATATAAGTCAAGTTAGTTATTGGGCCAGACCTGTCCGATAGCTCAGCAATTATGAATCTGAAATTCGGTTATAATTGACGACACCCAACTACAACAACTTATATATGGTATAGAAATGTGGAAAGAATGCTAGATCGAAGAATTTGCTGTACTGTAAGTTCACTCAACTTCCATTTAAGATATATGTTTATTGATTCTTTCACACTCATTGTGCTGGCTGATTTTGAATCGCACTCTTTTTAAGTGTGAGAAAAGACTTTAGAACAAGCGCGTAAAAGCTCCTGAACTCACGTCAGTGCTTTCCACATTTTTTCAGTAATGTGTTCTCGCTTATAAAATAATTGGTCCTCGATTATTAATTCAACTTTATGCACTGATTAGGAACAGCCATTCAGATTCAGATCGACGAATAAGATTAACTAGTACCAGAATGTGAATTGAATGCATGCGTTTCACAAAACAAATAAAATGGCTTTTGAGTTTTTCCCAGTCTCGAAATCATAATTTTAGATATGTCGATGAAGCTAAATAGTTTCAATCAAACAACATTACATAAAATAGTTCCCACTAATGTGCTTAGTGCTCGAAATATTCAATTACTTTTGCAAAAGTGCTCGGTACTCCGGAGCCTTCTGTCGAAAGCGGTGCTTAGAACTCGAGACTCGAAGCCTTTTTTTTCGAGTGCTTAGGGCATAGTGCTCGAAGCACTTTTTTTCGGTGCTTAGCACAGCTCTGGTTACCGCTGATTTTGTATAGAAAAATTAGAATTTCATTCCGCAGGGGTTTTCATATTTGGATTAAGCTTTCTCATAGCTCTGCAGTGAAATCTGGTTTGTAGATAAAATGAGTGAAACCAAGGAAAGATGTTCAGTTAAGTAATGTTCGAATGTTTCGGGTGTGAGATTCCTTAGATTTCCCAGTTCAGATGACCCTCAAGGAGCCCTGCAATGGAAATTGGCCTGCAGCGATGCGACAATTCTGAAGAAACAGGATTTGCAGTGATCACTTGGAGCCTTATTTAATGACTGGCCGCTACTTAAATAAAACGGCTGTTCCTACTTTGAACCTATTTAAGAGACCGAAAAGCTTTGATATAGGTACACAAACCGATAGAATAGGAATCGATAAGGGAACTCAAACATGTTCCACAAATGGCAAACTGCAATATGCAAACATAACAAAACATGAAAGCTGCTGCCACTACATCTCCTCATCAACTGCTTATCCAAAAGCTGAGAACTATCCCTTTTCATAATTCTTGCTCAGTTTCCCTACAAATATATGCTAAATTTGTTTTTAAAAATGAGAATTTTTTACATAATGAAGTATGTAAATCAAAATTTACAGAGTGATAAATGTAACAAGAGGCAAAATAAACAAATTAGAAAGTTCAATATACTGCAGCACAAATGATGTTAAGTTAATATTTCTCAGTGTTTTCTTCCAAAAGTTACCGTTCAATTGGATATCAAGTTCAGGGATTTGATATATTTGATGAATATTATTATAGAATAGGAAATTGTTCTTTTATGTTCTGAGAATGCTTAAGATGTATTATATATTATATATTATTCTTACATTCTTGTATTAGGAAAATAATAAATAATAAGATCGATTAAAAGAAAATTTCTTCTTCTCATACGATTTTGAAAAAGGATATTTCTTATTCCTTTGTTTACAAAACTGCAGTATTAGTTGAACTATATGTGAGTAACATTACTATTTAATTCATCCATTGTGTCAAATGATATTTTCTTGTTTCTTATGAATTATCTCTGGTCTTCACACATATTCCACAGGAAATAAATGTTCTGTTATTGAACTCTTCCTCAAAGTTGTATGGCAATGACCGAAAATTTTAGAAGATGTGAACTTTTACAATTTTCTCAGTTGAATTGTTGTAGCTCTAAATTATAAGATATTTTAGTAATAAATTAAAATAGATAGCAAATGATGAAAATACAAATTAACAGTGGAAATATTGCTACTCACGAAATTGCGTATTGGTTCCTGAAGGAAGTCGTTCAGAAACACTTGTGATGAAGGAAAAGTGCTTTTATATTTCCTAATAAATAAAAAATGATTTTTCCAAATTCATCTTCATGTCGATTAAAATCCTTTTCTGTTTAGATTCCTGCTACAGGAACTAGGAACCGATTGGCTATCTTATTGCACGTGTGATAACGAAATGTGATTTCATTGGTGTTGCCTCGATTTACATTGCTCTTATGGGATTTTGAGTCAAGGGAGGAATCGTTTTATGCGATTCTGTGGTTTCGCATCGAAATACGTGAACAAAATTTTCAGTACTAATCTGACAGAGTGCACCCTCTTGTTTCTACTCTTTGCTCATACTTACCTTACTTTTTAGATCTGCAGCGTTATACAGGATGTTTCATCCCAAGAAAGATTTCCGATTTTCCGATTATCACTTTTCTGTGATACCCCATAAATATCAGTCAATTTGGCCTAAATTAACCTCTTTGGTAGGAATAGAATAACAATAAATCTTTTCGTTTCTAACTTTTGCGTTTGCTTCTTCATAGCTTCATAGAGTTTATATATTAATAAGTAATAAGGAATACGAAAGAATTGAATCAAACCTCAATAATTCCGCGTTGCATTAAGTCCCGACAAATGCACTATTAGACCGTTTTCGAAATCCGCGTCTATAGAGAGACAGCCTGTATAAAGGAACATTTTAACTAATGCGTACGTTCATGATTTGAATAATTAATTCACAAAATCCAATGAAAATATAAACACATAAAATTCCTTCATATGATGTCGGATAGTCATCTTCGCCACTGACCAATGGGATCTATTTCTTCACTGAAGCTGGGGGTTTATTAGCACCATCTGCTATCAGAAAAACCCTGTCCATTTGAACAAAGCATATAAAACCGTAATGGAGTACTAATTTGTTAAGATTTATAGTCTCTTAATGGAGTTATAAGAAGAATATATATCTTGCGGAACTTGGAACTTGTTTTACCATTTACAAACAGCACCGTGTACACTGCCAACAATAATTGGATACAGTTAATGCTGAATTAATACAATATATATGTACTGAAATATGTGAAAACTGTATCGTAGTAATATTTATTTCTCTAAACTATGAGGCCATTCACATACATTTGAAATTTTCAAGTACAGTATTTTGTCTGAACAATAATATCGGAATAATACCAATCATTTCTATAATTATTGACTATCCCTAAGTTTTTGCTCGCTTGGCCTTAGTGAAACAACGTGCTATCTATTTGCCCCAATATACAAGGTGAGTCTTTGACCACTGCGTTAATTTTAACCATAGATTCTTGACGTCAAAAGAAACATTTTCTTCCTATAACATTTTTCAAAATTTGGCCCCGTTCAAAAGATATAGGGTGTTGAAATTTCATAAAAAAATTGCATTTTCACCTGTAATATTCAAACGACAATATCAATTGAAATGATCTCTTGTAGAAGGTTTTTAATAACAGTCATGCATATTTTGGCATCAATAGGTTTATTCCACGTCTTGTGGGTTTCTCACTACTACTCTACAGATTGATTAAATTGCATGAAAAACAAATATCGCTTGAACTAAAGATCCGTATCTCGTACTTCCTGGAATCATTAGTCTTTTTTGCATATAAAATCATTCCTCATCTTTTCTCCTAACTTGCACCATTCTTGAGATATTTGAAATTGAAAGGAATTGAATCGATATAATTTTATCCAAATTTTTTGATTTTCCCAAATCCAACTCTGTGCTGAAATGATTCAATAATCAGATTTGTTCAATGTTGCCATATTTTAAGTCTTTATTAAATATTTCTTCAAAAGTTTGGGGAAATCTCTCCAGTCTATGGTTCCACCACTAAACACTATAGATGAAATTAACAACTGAACAATTTTTGTCTTACATTCACCACAAAATCTAAATTGCCATTTGCTGTATTCATTGTTAATGATGTCTAGCACCTTGTTTGATATTTAATCCAGATAATATTCCATAATAAATAGAGAAAAAGTTTTCCATCACTGGAGAAATTGCAGTTAACTTTAAATCTCATAGTTGAGAGAAACCCCAATAGATGGCGTTAGCGTCAGTTCTCTATCTATCTTATCTATAATTATTTGTGTTATTTGTTTTGTATTTTTGTGCTCCTTTTGTCCTTATTATGAGATTTTGTAATGTTAATATGATGACTTGTGTATTTATGTATAATTTGGGATGAGCTTTTTGTTGTCTGTGTTCTAAATTAACCTTCTATGGTTGAATTTTGTGACGTCCCAGAAACTAACCATTATTAATTCTCTTTTCGTCGTCAGCTGTTGAAGCAACATAACCTAACTGGGGTTATGTGGTATGTAAATATATAACGTTTAAAATATATTTATCTAGTGTTTTTGTGTGTACTTGCAAGTAAACCAGCGCAGGCTTTTTAAAATAATACAGTCCAATATATAGTATTTTTCCATGGTCCTACGTGCCGCATTCGGCGTATTCTGGTTTAAGTAAAATCTAGTGACCTTTCTGTTTCCGAGTATTGGAAACCAAGAAAGTGCTAGAAAACTGGTGACCTTTTCTGTTCCTGTTTTAAAGAAGACATCATAGGAAACCAAGAAAGTGCCAGAGGAAGCAAGTACACCTTTCAAGTTAAAGAAAACTAGTGACCTTTCTGTCTCCGAGTGTTGGAAACCAAGAAAGTGCTAGAAAAATCACGTTTGAAGTCTCCAGAAGAATTCCTGTTACCTGTCCTCGTGTGTGAGAACAAGCCATTTGTTGAAAATCAAGAAAGAGCCACAGGAATCCATTTGTAAAGTATCCTTTTTATACCTGCCAATTCTATTTGAGTCAACAAATTTAATTATTATTAAGTAAGTACTTAGCATATTTTGTTAATTATGGATAGAACACTCATGAGAAAACGTGCCAGTTTAAGAGGTAGATTCACAATCATTTCGAAAAAATTAGAACCCTTCATTGGGAAATTAGGGATGGATTCATCTTCTTTGAGCGAAGAAGATTTAATTGTTGTTAGAGGTTTCAAAGAAAAGTTGTCATTAATTGATGATAGTTTTAATGAAGTTCAATCACAGATTGAAGAATCCTGTGAGGACTGTCAATTTGAGACACAAATGAATGAGAGGGAAGAGTTTTTGACCATATGAATAGGTGTCAGAGCAAAATCATGTTAATCTTAAATAAGAGAAATGTTTGAATAATGATGTCAAGTCTGAGGTAGAGTCAAGGGTGCAATTACCAGTCATAGACTTACCTAAGTTCAATGGAACATATGAAGGATGGTTGAGTTTTAAAGATATTTTCCATTCTCTCGTTCATTCAAATAAATCTATTAGTGAGATACAAAAGTATCATTATTTGCGGGCCAGTTTAAATAGTGCCACTTCAAAAATGATAGAGTCCCTTGAATTTTCATCAGAAAATTATACTATTGCGTGGGACTTACTGTGTAATCGGTTCGACAATAAAAAGTTATTGATCAATAACCATATTAAATGCTTATTTAATTTGAGTCCTTGAAAAGAGAATGTTCGAAGACACTACGCAGTCTTATAGATTCTCTCTTCAAACATTTGAGAACATTAAGCAATCTTGGTTTGAATGTGGATTCTTGGGATCCCTTATTAATTTATTTGATTACTACTAAACTCGATAAAGTTTCAGCATGTGAATGGGAAAAGGTGAAAGCCAATTTAGACCTGCCCACCCTTAAGGAATTCACAACCTTTTTGAAGAATAGAGCTAATTTGCTGGAATCATTAGAACAAAGTTATGAAGTCGACCAAGATAAAGTTAAAAAACAATTTAAGGAAAGCAAGTCAGAAGCTATTTGGGTAAGACTGATAAATTAAAACCAAAGTCAGTTAAGTGTTTCTTCTGTGATGGGAATCACACCATTTTTAATTGCTCAAATTTTCTAAAATTTAGTATCACTGAGAGAGTCGAGAAAGTCAATGAATTAGGTCTGTGTCAGAATTGTCTTTGTAGAGGACACAGACCTAACAGTGTCGACATAATGCTTGTCCAAGTTGCAAGGAAAAGCATAATAGATTATTGCACTTAGAAAATGAAAGAGTTGCCCTTACAAGTTTGACAAACTCGTATGTTTTATTGTCAACTGTGAAAATTCATGTCACAGACAAGTATGGAAATAAACATATCTGCCATGCTCTCTTGGATTCGGGATCCCAATCAAACTTCGTTACTAAAGATTTAGTTTCAAAATTGAAATTACCTTTGTCAGATGCACATATAAGTGTAACGGGAATAAATTCAGTGTCACATTTGAATAGACAATGTAATGTTTTGGTGGAATCATTGACTAGGAATTACGCGATGAATTTGAATTGTTTTGTCTTACCTAAAATAGCAGACCGACTCCCAAATGAACCGTTAAACATTTCAAATTTAGATATTCCCCACAATGTACAGTTAGCAGATCCGGAATTCTATCAACCAAAAAAGATCGATATGATCATTGGATCGTCCAACTTTTGGGATTGCTTAGAACCGCAGCAGATCAAATTGAAAAAGGATATCCGGTTTTACAAAATACTGTCTTTGGCTTCACAGTTTCCGGTTGTTTGAGTAATAACAATGTTCCGAATATTAAAACCCTGAATTTATTTGCAACTTCTGAGAATGATGACATTAATTCATTATTGCAACGGTTTTGGGTGGTTGAAGAATTGTATAATAAAAATGAGGTATTTTCTTCTAAGGAAGATATTGCGTGTGAAGAAAGTTTTAAATCAACTTTCTCTCGTAATGAACACGGTAGATTTGTAGTGAAGATTCCTTTTCGAGATGACATTAGTAAGTTGGGTGATTCAAAGGCAATCGCAATTAAAAGGTTGTTGTCTCAAGAGAGGAGGTTAGAAAACTCCTCTCCTAAAGGAGCAGTACCATGATTTCATGAGAGAATACTTAGAGTTAGGACACATGAGTTTAGTGAGCGACATAACGCATGATAAGGTATCATTCTTTCTACCCCATCATCCTGTTCTTCGTGAGGATAGTCTCACAACAAAAATCAGAGTTGTATTTAATGGGTCATCTTCCACTACATCAGGTTATTCATTGAATGATCTTCAACATGTTGGGCCTCCGATTCTTGGCAATCTTTTCAAAATGTTAGTTAAATTCCGTAAATTTCCTATTGTTGTCACTGTAGATATAGCCAAAATGTATCGGCAAATACTTGTTCATCCAGATGATAGACCTTTGCAAAGAATAGTTTGGAGATTTGACAAACAGGATGATATTCAGGTGTATAATCTTAACACTGTTACGTACGGTCTAACAAGTGCACCTTACTTAGCCATGAGGTGCATTCAACAGCTTGCAATCGATTCGCAAGATCAGTATCCAGCTGCTTCTAGAGTTATTAAGGAGGATTTTTATGTGGATGATTTGATTGCCGGATTCAATAGTGAATCCCAAGCTATTCAGGTTTGTGGCGACATTTCAAAGATTTTAAATTCTGGGTGCTTCGAGTTGCGAAAATGGAGATCTAATAACCGAAACTGCTTGAGTGATTTTAGACCAGATTTGCAATCGTCAGATGTTTTAACCATCTGTAATAAAGACACAAAATGCTTAAGTATCCAATGGTTCTCTGAGAGTGATGAACTCTCATTTCAATTTCCGAACCCATTTTCTCGACTCAATGCACTAAGCGTCATGTCTTGTCGGAGAAATCAAAAGTTTTTGACCCTTTAGGTTTATTGTCACCTACTGTTATTGTTGCAAAGAGGTTAATTCAGAAGTTGTGGACTCTTCGATTGGATTGGGATGAAGAGAGTCCTGATGAATTGAGAGAAAGGTGGTTAGCCTTTCAACAAGATCTGGCAAAAAGACAGTCCGAAATTGTCTTAAATGTTTTAAATTTTCCCGAAGTCTCAATCAGTCATCATGGGTGATTTGCCTGATTGCAGAGCAACACGCTCCTTCCCATTTCAAACGACTGGTGTAGATTACGCGGGTCCGTTTTTAATAAAGACAGAAAAACAAGAGGATGCAAAATATCAAAGGCTTATGTTTGCTTGTTCATATGTTTAGGTGTTAAGGCAGTGCATCTTGAGTTGGTTTCAGATTTGACATCAGACGCTTTCATTGCTTGTTTACGAAGATTTGTTTCACGAAGAGGTGTTCCATCTGATATGTTTTCAGATAATGGAACTAATTTTGTCAGTGCTAATAACTCTCTGCAAGAATTATATCAATTCCTCAAACAGGATGAATCTTCCATTTTGAATTTCGCTGATGAAAATAATCTAAAGTGGCATTTTATTCCTCCTAGCTCACCTCATTTTGGAGGTATTTGGGAAGCTAATGTAAAGTCCTTTAAGACTCATTTGTACAAAGTAATTGGAGAAACTATTTTAACCTTTGAAGAATTTAGCACTGTGTTGACGCAAATAGAATCTGTCTTAAACTCCCGACCTTTGTATCCCTCTCTTCCGATCCCAATGATTTAACACACTTAACCCCTGCTCATTTCCTCATTGGCCGGCTGTATCGAAGTGTACCAGATCCAGACGTCACATCCGTTCAACTGAATCGACTCTCCAGGTTCCAGTTGCTCCAGCAGCTCCATCAATGTTTCTGGAAACGTTGGTCGCGGGACTATCTCAATTCCCTCCAACAGAGAAAAAAGTGGACTACTGGTTCCAGTCCAGTTGTTGTGGGAACGATGGTTATCATAAGAAACGACAACTGTCCTCCAGCCAAGTGGGATCTTGGAAGAATTGTTGAACTTCATCCTGGTAGTGATGGTGTTACTCGTGTAGTGAGTGTTAAAACTGTAAAGGTGTTTTCAAACGCCCAGTGGTAAAACTGTGCCCATTACCCAATATGGTAAAATGTTGACTGTTTATCCAATGTTTGTTTATATAATTATTTTAGTTTAAGTTTAATTACTTTATAACGCAATTTCAAATCACTTTTATCCTGTTGAAGCCCTGTAGCCTGTCAAGTCGGGCGGTATGGAGAAATTGCAGTTAACTTTAAATCTCATAGTTGAGAGAAACCCCAATAGATGGCGTCAGCGTCAGTTCTCTATCTATCTTATCTATAATTATTTGTGTTATTTGTTTTGTATTTTTGTGCTCCTTTTGTCCTTATTATGAGATTTTGTAATGTTAATATGATGACTTGTGTATTTATGTATAATTTGGGATGAGCTTTTTGTTGTCTGTGTTCTAAATTAACCTTCTATGGTTGAATTTTGTGACGTCCCAGAAACTAACCGTTATTAATTCTCTTTTCGTCGTCAGCTGTTGAAGCAACATAACCTAACTGGGGTTATGTGGTATGTAAATATATAACGTTTAAAATATATTTATCTAGTGTTTTTGTGTGTACTTGCAAGTAAACCAGCGCAGGCCTTTTAAAATAATACAGTCCACTATATCGTAATTTTTCCAATCACTCTTCGGTATATTTTGACCGTTGAAATAGGTAAAGTATTTTCTGTCAGGACCTGTTAAATTGAAGACTTGTCTTTATGAAGAACTGGTTTTTTATAGCTTCAGACTTTCAGGGTTCATCAGATTATGTCTATTCTAACATAGGAATGCTGCAAATTGAACTCATATGAGTTTTAAAAACTACGAACCCAGTCTCCTTGATTTGTTTTATACCTTTATTATCTTTATTTCATACACCGATTCAACCTTGTTCACAAACTTAGGAGATAATAGAATTCGACTTAGTTTTAATATTTCTGAATGTTTGTTATGTTGCATGGTTAATTAAAATTCAATCAATATTGAAACTTGAAGCTATAAACTCATAAACAAGAAAGATTAAATAGAATGCATTTTCTGACCACAATCATTTCATACTCAATTGAATAAGTTAAAACTATCGATATTATCCTTCCAATATTATCCCAATTTTTCTGAAAGAAAGCTACAAATAACTGATGATAGTTTCAAACAGAATCAAAACAACAAGGAACCACAGAACACTTTTTTATTTGGAACTACCCACCACAGAGACGTTATAATATTTTAATGTGATAATAATTCACTCTAATTATTCTGAGGAAAATTATAACTAAAGATCAATAATAGTTACAGATATTATCTTTCATTTAAAAAAATAAGTTACCATGACAGTGAACCACAGAATGAGAATATTTAATAAATAATCTGTCACAAAATGTGTATTTCAACATGCCTCAATTATTTACTCATGCGAAATATGCGGATTTGATTTTTGTTTATGGTTTTTGTAACGGCAATGTAATGGAAATGAAGCCAAAATGGAATACCATAGACGATTTCCCAACCGACGCCAACCAAATAAATGTACTTTCAGACGAGTATTCCATTATTCTAAAGAACATGGGCAATATCCTAGTAAGGCAGAGCACATTGATAGGCCTACTCAAAATGAAATTTCGATTCAAATTGTTGAACGGGTGGAGGAGGAACCGTCTATTAGTACCGAATTAGGAATTTCGCAGAGCAAAGTTAGCAAGACTTTGAAGAAAGAACAATTCCACCCATACCACTACCAAAGGTGCAAGAATTGTTGCCACAAGATCTGCCCCAACGATTACAATTTTGTCGCTGGGTTATTATTCACCAACGAACTATTTTTCGTATTATTTTCAGCGACGAGGCTGTTCACTAAGAATTGAATTTTTAATATCCGCAATTCCCACAAATGGGCAAGAGACAACCCGCACCTGAAGAAGAGTCATAATACACAACACAGATTTTCTGGCAATATTTGGCTTGGAACAATTGACGGAAATTTAGTTGGCCCTCACATTTTTGCGGAAAGATTAAGTGGTGAAATTAACCTAGAATTTTTGGAAAATAGTTTACCAAATCTATTGGAAAATGTACATATCCGCTATGTACTTTCAGCATGACGGAGCACCGCCTAACTCTGCATTGAATGTGAGAAATCACCTGGATGTAAATTATCCGAACAGATGGATTGGTCGTGGAGGCCCTATTGCTTGGCCACAAAGATCGCCTGATTTGAACCCTTTAGACTATTTTTTGTGGAGATATCTGAAAACAAGAGTTTATAAGGTTGAAATTAGAAGTAGAGAACACCTGGTTGAAAGGATTTTCGAGGAATGTAATATCTTGAAGCAAAATCAATCCCTCATTAGTAGGTCAATTGAAAATTTAATAAAAAGGTCTCGAATATGTATTCAAAAAAGGGGAAATCATTTCGAACATTCTATGTAAATTTTGTGTTAATCCTTAGTTTTGCCGTTCATGATATGTTTCAAATGTTTATTCTGTATAAGTTGTAGATTTTTTGGTTTAAGTAGGTAGGTACAAAGATTTTTTCTGGATTAAATGATTTTATACATACATCAGAATATGAGTGATTAAATATGAATTTCGAATTTGAAAGAACTAATTTAGGACTCAGGAAGAGCTTCGTATCATTGGACGACACCGGTTTACATTCTAGTTCAGAATATCCTCACTGCCTTGGAGCGAAATAACGATATTGTTCATCCTTGAAAAATTTTTCTAGGAAAACTGGATGTGTGCCAAACAAAATAAAAACGCTCCAGTAATGTAATCTTATTATAGAATCCGAAGCATGTAGAAAATCTTTGAAAACGAAATGTACAGGGTGTTTTTTCAGCCTGCAAACTTAATCTGAACTTATCATAATTCCCACCCTGTATTTTTGATAAAATGTTAAAATTATTGAAAGAAGATAATCATATTGTTCTACACTGAAAATTTCATCAAGATTGATCCAGTCATACCAAAGTTATGAACAAAAGAAAAATCGGTCGAATCGGACAAATCACCCTATAGACTCTCATTAAAGGCTCCCAACCATAAACCAAACATTGTTTCGAAACTGCCCTTACTAGTGTATACTTCACCTAAAATCTGACGCTCTCCTCCGGAATCACCCTGTATATATTATCACGACGGTTTTTCCATATTCAGCTGCGTTAAAAAGTTATAAACATTTTAAGTTTCCACATTGGGCAAATACCCCTCTGTAGTCCAGTTTACTTTGAATGAAAAATACCTTTCACAGCATCCACTATTGAATCTGAATTGTTTAAAAACATTATTTTCCCTATAAGAAATGATTCACCCACTCATGTTTTATCCGATGAGGACCATATTCAGAAGGAAAATACAAATTACTAATTTTCTGGTAAACAAAATTCAACACCATATACATGGATTTTCCCATCTCATCCCTTTCTAGTGAGAAATTCCAAAAAAACCTCAGAATTAGTGGATGTTATCATCACACATTTGTAATTTTCTTCTTAAAATTTCCAAATCATGAAAACCATCATTTCTATGAAAACTTCCAAGGCAAGAGGTTGTCATATTGCTATTTTTTTCACTCAAAGCCAGAAAAAATCATCTATGATTTTCAAAATACTGATATTTCTGAAGTTTCTTCTCCTTGACAGACTTTCTAGTATTGACTAGTGAACAGGTCTATGAGGTTTCTTGATATCATAGTGCTAAAAATAGGAAAATCTTTTTCGAAATCTTCAACAATAATGAATGATGTCACTACGAATAATTATTTTAAACTGATGTTACTTTGTTTGATGACTATTTTCTGTAATGAATTCAATAACAATTTACTTGGATAGTAGTATTCGCAGATTTAGGTGTGCAATTAATTATACTTGCTTGAAGAAATTGAGTTTGATCACCTAAATTTATTTCTGAAAAAACCACCAAAATGTTAGATCATGAATATGAATCTATTCTGTTTAGATTATAACACAGGCCTAAAAAGAAAAATTTTTAGGTGCCTAGAATTTCTGAACTGATTTTATCTATATTTTTATTGCTGAATCTGAATATAATCGCAGTTTTTCTTAATCAGCTCTAGATTTTTAGAAAATAAATAATAATAATAATAAATAAAAATAAAAGTCTGAAATTCGGAGTACCAATGGTTTGGAGAGAACCAAAAAATCACTTCGATGACTGTTATTTCTGTCAAGTGGACTTATGCAGATTTAGTCTCTGCAAGACGCCCTATCCCTCACTCAGAAAAAGTGCCAATTCCAACTTTTCAGCAGCTACCAGAACTCTGTGAGGACACATGTCTCTCTGATCAGAATTCTGTCACTACTGAAGGTTGCAGTGATTTTGAAACAATGTCATTAATTCCTCAATGTTCCAACCAAGATGAGTTAAATTACCTCACTAGAGATCTCAACCTGTCAAAAGAAGCTTCCAGGTTGAAGGTAAAAAATTTAATGGAACCAGGAACTCCTGGTAAAAATGGGTCACCTTGAATATTTTCCGGATGATTGGCGCCCATTTATTGACAGCTCAAAACGAAGTTTGAAATGTGTTCTTCTACATAATGGGAACAAATATGGCTCAATACCAATTGCTCTCTCAATGAAAACGAAAGAGCAATATGACAACATAGCTTTTTGTGGAAAAAATAAAGTATCATGAACACCAATGGGTGATTTGTGTTGACTTAAAAATGGTAAACTTTCTCCTTGGACAGCAAAGTGGTCACTCCAAGTATCCTTGTTTCTTGTGCCTCTGGGATAGCAGAGACAAAACGCAACACTGGGTCAGAAAAGAGTGGCCTAGACGAAAAAACATGGACGTTGGAGTAAAGAATATCATCAATGATCCTTTAGTTCCGCGAGGAAAATCATGTTTCCACCCCTGCATATCAAGCTGGGTCTAATGAAACAGTTTGTGAAGCTTCTTGATAAGAATGAATCATGCTTTGCATATATAGGGAAAAAAATGCCTCAGCTGAGTAAGGAAAAAATTAAAGCAGGAATATTTGCCCACAAATAAGACAGCTGATTAAAGACCCTGACTTCATAAATTCAATTATTGAGATTCTACAAAATGCCTGGAATTCATTTGTTTCAGCTGTCCAAAATTTTCTGGGTAAACACAAAGCTGAAAACTATATTGAATCAATCAATGAGATGCAGAATAATTTCAGATCACTTGGGTGTAACATGAGCATTTAGGTGCACTATTTACACAGCCACTTAGACAGATTTCATGATAATTTAGGCCACATTAGTGAGGAGCAAGGTGAAAGATTTCACCAAGATATCAAATGTATAGAGGATCGCTATCAAGGAAGATGGGATACTCACATGATGGCAGATTACACATGGTCTTTAAAACGGGATTGTTCTAAAATACATTCAAGAATGTCACGCAAAAGAAGTTTCCGAAATGTTCAGTGAGTAATTGGTTTAAATGAAGACTTTTTCTGTTTTCTATAGTATATAATGAATAATATCTGTAATATCTGTGTAATATAATAAGAATTCCTTTATTAATTTGTTTCTTTAAACCATGGTTTTTCTTTTAGAATAGTGTAATGTATAATTCACAAAAATGTTGATATCTTGAAAATTCGAGCTGACAGGCAAAAACTAATAGCATATTTGAATTCAGGGCATCAAATTCATCAATCAAATCCCTCCAAAATCTTCGGCACCAAAAGCACTGTTGACCAGTGTAATTAATTACTGAACATGCGTAAATTATTGGTTTTAAAATCAGAGTATTTTTAATTATGTGAACAAAAACATAAATATTAAATATTGGTTATTCACATATTATGTCAAATTTTAATACCTCACCATAGAATATTAATTTATTACTGAACCCCAGGAGAGAAAAAAAATAATAATTGCAAATTTGTTTAAATGAAAGATAATATCTCTAACCATTATGGATCTTCAGTTATAATTTTTCTCAGAATAACTAGAGTGAATTATTATCTCATTAAAATGTTATTATAACGTATCTGTGGAAGGTAGTTCCCAAAAAAATAGCGTTCTGTGGTTCTTTGGTGTTTTGATTCTGTTAGAAACTGTCAACAGTTTTTTGTACCTTTCTTAAGGAAAATGTGAAAAATATTGTAAGGATAATTTCGATAGTTTGAAATTATTCAATTCAGTATGAAATTAATATGGTCAGAAAATGCATTCTATTCTTATATTTCTTGTTCATGAGTCTATTGCTTCCAGTTCCAATATTGATTGAATTTTAATTAACCATAACAAACATTCAGATAAATATTAAAACTAAATCAAATTCTATTATCTCCTAAGTTTGTGAACCAGGTTGAATCGGTGTATGAAATAAAGATGTGGAAAAACATCTATAAAGGTACAAAACAAATATAGAAGACTAGGTTCGAAGTTTTTAAAACTCATATGAGCTTAATTTGAAGCTTTCCTACGTTAGAATAGATATTATTTGATGAACCCTGAAAGTCTGAAGCTATAAAGAACCAGCTCTTCATAAAGATAAGTCTTCAATTTAACAGGTCCTGACAAAAAATACATTACCTATTTCAACGGTCATCATGAAAATATACCGAAATACCTATGTGAGTGATGGTAATCTTTTTCTCTATTTATTATGGAATATTACACTGGAATAAATATTGAAAAAGGTGCTAGACATAATTAATAATGAATACAGCAAAAGGCAATTTAAATTTTGTGGTGAATGTAAGATAAAAATTGTTCAGTGGTTAATTTCATCAATAGTGTTTAGTGGTGGAACCATAGACTGGAGAGATTTTCCCAACCTTTTGTAGAAAAATTTCATAAAGACATAAAATATGGCAACATTGAACAAATCTGATTATTGAATCATTTCAGCACAAAGTTGGATTTGGAAAAATCAGAAATTTATATCGATTTAATTCCTTTCAATTTCAAATATCCCAAGAATGGTGCAATTTAGGAGAAAAGATGAGGAATGATTGTTAGCAATTAAAATCTATGTTCATCGAGCAACGGTGTACACAATCTGGCAACACCGCTAGCGCTCGGGGTACCTGCTAGCCTGCCACCATTTTAGTTCCTCTTTGTTAACAGTACAGTACAGTACAGTCCACGAGCTCTACCAAGACAGAGCACAGTTTGTATTATCCATTTCTACAATGATAATTCATTAAAGTTTTAAAGTAAATTAAAGTGTTTAAATTGACAAGTTTAAACGAGCAGACAGCTCAACCATTTGAAGTATAAACGAGCAGACAGCTCAACCAATGATTTTATCTGCAAAAAGACTGATGATTCCAGGAAGTACAAGATACGGACCTTTAATTCAAGTGATATTTGTTTTTTATGTGATTTAACCAATCTGTACAATAGTCGTGAGAAACCCAAAATGAATGGAATAAATCTAATGATGCCAAAATATGCATGACTGTTATCAAAAACCTTCTACAAGAGATCATTTCAATTGATATTGTCGTTTGAATATTACTGGTGAAAATACAATTTTTTTATAAAATTTCAACACCCTATATCTTTTGAACGGGGCCAAATTTGGAAAAATGTTATAGAAAAAAAATGTTTCTTTTGACGTCAAGAATCTATGGTTGAAATTAACGCAGTGGTCAAAGACTCACCCTGTATATCGGTCAAGTTCGTTATTAGGCCAAATCTGTAGAATATTGAAGTAATTATGAGCGTCCGAAATTCGGTTTCTCCAATATTTCCCAGGAGATATATCCATCTGAAAGATACAAAACTTGAAAATCGAATAACGTTGAAAACAAGGCATATGGCAAATTTCACACAAGAAAATTCTAAAATGTTGCGAGAATGTATTTGGAAATATTCGATTACTCATAAGTTATTCGTCGGATCTTAACATCTTAGAGTAGACCCAGCAGGAACTATATAAATATCTATATTAGATGAAGTCATGGGAGTTCATAGAAAAATCGTTCCAATGGAATGAATTGATGACTCATTTATTTTGTCAAAATCCATCTTGTATATTGAAAAGAAACAATTAATTTTGTCTAATTTTCACTTTATTAATAATATAACAATAATAAAGTGAAAATTAGACAAAAATAATTGTTTTCTTTTAATAAAAAACTTTCCTTCCTCATGAATTCTTACATATTTGCATTGAGAAATTCATTAAGTTTTACGAATGTCATTAATTTTCAAGTGTAGGTTCTGATTATTAGGTTGATCTGTTATTATGAAATCAAATATATGGTTGAAAGAAAACTGCACCAAACCTGTCGGTTTGTTTTTGTTCATTTATTCATTTGATTTTTAATCTTACAACCGAACCTATATGTTCGCCAAACTCACACAAAATTAATCTTTGCGTATCCGATCATTTTCTCATTAAAATTACTTATTGGCAATTAACTCATTGCACTGGACATTTATAGACTTGTGATGACGATTTATGTGACGCTACTTCAATATTTCATCATCACTCCTAATACCCTTTAGCTGATTTGCATGCCAATTATAGTAGACCTGTGAATCAGTTCCCTGATATTTTTAATATATTTTTTTCATTTCAGTGCATTAAAGCTTGCCTGTCCAAAGGTTTAACTAAGCTTGGAGAGTGTCCCGAGAACGAGTCTTTTATTTCGCCATTTGCTACAGCCTGCATAAAAGCTTGTCAAGTCGATTCTCAATGCCCTGGTTTAACGAAATGTTGCCAACACAGTTGTGGTATAACATGTCAACAACCAATAAATTTAAGAAATATAACAGGTGAGGATTTAACTTGAATAATATCTAAACACTATATTCATCGTGGAGATCAAATATATGTAGGAAAGCTATATCGTGTGAATCCACGAGTAGCAGAAGGAAATGAACGAAGATGGTACTTGCCGATAGGTACGTATTTCTGCTGATTGGCTTCGTCAGGGCTAAGTAACCATAGAAATAAGAAGACAATCAACAGGAACACGTGTCGGAAAGTACAATCTTCATTTATTTCCTGTGACATGTTTTAATGGTAACATAATTTATTTTATTAATAGTTTAGTTACATTTTTCTGGGTCATATAAGTTCTGTAAGACAACAGGCGCTCTTTTTAAACTTTGTAGGTAATTCAAACTCTTTCAGAGAAAACCCATTGAATGTTTTATATTCTGGAGAAGCTCAGAGTTACCTATACGAAAAAAGAGAGAAGCTAATTTGAAAAAATTGATTTTTCACGATTTTGACATCCCTAACTTTGAAAGCGATTTTTCACCCCTGTATCATGAATCGCGATTTCGATTTCTAAGGTGGATACATCAATCTTACATCTTGAAAAATCCCAAAAATGAAAATGTTCCATCCAAAAACCTCGAAGTTATTTTTGTTTCAGCGGAGCTTCGATTTTTTTCGAATTTTCCCGCTCAGAGAGAATTTTCCAACCAAAACTGAAAAATGTTGCATAAAAATAACTTGAAATTTTCTAAGGAGTTTATTTCTGTAATAAAAAATGGTGTTCTAATTTGAAAAACGGAAGTTGACATCATTTCCGGAAAAACCGGAGATGCTCATGGATTGAAAATATTTTAGATTTCATCAGCATCGTGAAATACTTATAAGTGCTGAATTTCATGAAAATACGTTCAGTAGTTTCCCGTATAAATATGGGTGAGGTTCCTCGTGAAAGACCCTGTATTAGATACTTTTAACTCCTATCATCACAGGATATAATTCACCTTAGAAGTAGAAAAAGATAACAGCTTGCCCTTTTTAGATTTACTAATTATTAGAGATAACTCTCGAATTATAACAGATTGGTACACCAATAAGCACCAATAGATACACTAATTTTTACAGCATACAACAGTAAATTAATATAATGAGCAACTTAATATAAAGATCCTTGAAACTAAGCAACAAAAAATTCCATGGAAAGAACATGAACAAAATCAGAGAAATTCTAAAACAAAATAACTATCTTTCATATCTGATAAATAAAATAATAACAAAATACACCTCCAATGTTATTGACCAGGTAGTTAGTACACCTCCCAACACATCGGTTACCTCCTACTTTAAGTTTCCATTCCTGCCCAGCCTTTCACACAGAATAAGTGGTATAGTCAAGGAATGGGATGTTAAGTGTGCATTCTACAACTTGCCCACTACAAAAAAGTTGTTTACTAACTTAAAATCTAGAACACCAAATGATTTAGAGTCTGGAATGGTATATAAAAAGATACCTTGCACCAACTGTGACAAGTGTTACATTGGCCAAATAAGACAATATTTAAGAGATAGAATCAAACAACATAAAAACGACAGTGAGAATGTTGCTAATTTCGACAAAACAACATTAATTCTACACCAGTTCAACACTGGACATAAATTTGATTTTGGATGTGTTCAGATTTTGGATGTGTTCAGATTTTGGATAGGGAAGAAATTGGGTATAGACGAAATGTCAGCGAAATGATTCATATTAAAAAGAATAACATTGTAAATCACAGAACAGATATAAAAAAATCTCAGTATAATTTATAATAATATATTAAGAAAAGAAGTTTGTTAACGCATGTTTGCTTAACCTATATATGGAAGAAGACCAATGTGCTTGCCTACTCTTCGACGAAATACTTTTATGTATAACTAGCTGACCCGACACACTTCGTCCTGTCAAAAAGATTTGTAATCTGGCAGTTTTTGTGCCTACGTATTTTAAAAAATTATCCTGAACAGAACCGCCACCCTGGTAATAGGGCGTTGTGAATAAAAAATAATTAAATAAAACATATATAAGGATTTAAAAGTAAGAAAATTTTGTTCGCTAAAATAATTATGAGTAACTGCTATAATACATACCTTGAAAGTTGCCCCAAATGAAGTCATTTGAAAGCAATTGTTATATTGTTGGATATGTGTCAAAAAGTGTATAGAATCTGTTCCTATTCCTGAAACCAATGAGTACAATGGTTCTGGTGGTGGATCCAATGGTATCAATTTCACTTTACCATTTGCGCAACACAATCCATTGGCTTCGTTTTTGTATTTTAATGCCTTACAGTGTGAGCAAACCGAGTTCATAGAACCAATAACAACACATTGGTAGTTACTGTAGTCAATTGACACATCGTAACTGAAAGCAGCTCGATTCAAACTTGCGCGATTATAAGTTGAATGTCGCGCTCGCGCTTCAAGCGTTTGTGATATCCGAATTCTTTCACGTTCATTTCCGTCGTCACGTTCTTGTGCAGTACGATTAGATCGGTAATTAACTTGGTTTGTAGCATTTCTGGCTCTTCTACCTAAATTGCTTCGTCTTATAGGAGGCATATCAAATATAAATTATTTTTCACTAATCACGAACTAAACGAACACTAACTAACCAAACACTCTGCACAAAACACGATATACGAATTTGTTTCGTGTATCAGTTGACAAAAGCAAACTCAGTAGATTAGGTAACAGACAACTTTTTTTTTTTTTAAATTTGATATGACTTGAAGTCAAATCCTTTTTAGCCGTACGAATTGTTTTATTTATTTAAAATTTGGATATTAATAATAATAATAATATCGTTTATTTTATGATCGGAATTACATTCTGAAAATAAAATACGTCACAGAAAAATGGAGAAGCCACAGAGCAAAAATTTAGAAAAATCAACAACCACAAATGACATAATAACAGTTGAGATAGGATATCAAGAGTTCAAATATTCATCAATAGAATATGGCTCTAAATCTATCAAAAC
Organism: Micraspis discolor; assembly: GCA_030674115.1. Taxonomy (NCBI): domain Eukaryota; kingdom Metazoa; phylum Arthropoda; class Insecta; order Coleoptera; family Coccinellidae; genus Micraspis; species Micraspis discolor. Next base: position 24,959 of record JARTUT010001929.1, read on the forward strand.
ATTCAGGATTGCTTTCTTAAATTTTTTTATGTCAGTTAAAACTTGATATTGCTTAGGAACCTTGTTAAATAATTTGAGGCTCATATATTCTATGTTATTTTGTGTCAATGTGAGAGAACACTTCGGCAAATGAAATGAGTGGATACGTCTGGTGCTGTTCAGATTAAGATGTTTCTCAAAATAATGCTCGTTTTTTCGTAAAAAATCGAGACATCTGAATATGTACAATCCAGTTAGTGTTAAGATTCGTTCTCTTCTGAAATATCCACGGCAAGATTCTCTATTTGGCAAACGAAGAATGGTTCTCAAAGCTCTCTTTTGTATCACAAATATCTTAGCGATATCGGAGCTATTTCCCCAGGCGATGATTCCATAGGCCATTAAATTTTGTAAATTATAATAATACACCGTCCTGAGCAAGTTGAGGTCAGCCTGACGCACAAGGACTCGAAGAGTATAAAGAACAGAGTTCAATCTACCTCGAAGTGAAGCTATATGATCACACCAACTCAAATGCTGATCCAGAACCACGCCCAAAAAACGTGTATTATCTGAGAGGTTTTTAATTTGTCCTGAAAGGTCAATAGTCTCGGGTTGTGCTGCTTTATTATGAGAGGTACGAAACAACATACACTCGGTTTTATCCATGTTGAGAGCTAGCTGGTTTTTGCCGCACCAGTTGGCGACTGAAGAAAATCCCTTTTGCGTTGATTCCACACTCACAGAAACTTCAGGTGCCACCATCAGAATATTGGCATCGTCCGCGTACATGATGACCTCTTGATCACACTGGTCTTCTCGGGGATCCAAAGCTGATTTGATATTGTCTGTGCCTGCAATGAAATCGGCCACAATGTTCTCCGGCAAATCGTTCACATATACCAGAAAGAGCAACGGTGCAGCGATACCACCTTGAGGCACTCCAACACTTAAAATTTCGTCGGATGAGTAGTATGAAACACCATCAATATCAAGACATACTCTCTGGATTCGATCCTGTAAATAGCTCTTCATTAGGTTCAGTTGCTTATCTCGAATTCCGTAAAGAGATAACTTACATAATAATTTCTCATGAACCACGCAGTCGAAAGCCTTGGAAAAATCAATAAAAAGTCCCATTGGCACCCTACCGGCGTCTAATGCCGTAAGAATTGATCGCACCAGCATGAAAATCGCTGTATCAGTGCTCCTTGTCTTCAAGAAACCATGTTGACAATCGGAAAACACACCAAATTTTCGAAAGAAGTTTAAGAGCCGATTCACAAGAACTTTCTCAAATAATTTAGAAAAGGAAGTCAGCAGGCTTATCGGACGATAATTTCCAGGAACATCCGTCATTCCTTTCTTGAACAAAGATTTCACGATAGCTATCTTCAGAGATTTCGGAAAAATACCTTCTCTGAAGGCAGTATACATTATATGGGCTATTGGCTGCGCTATTATAGAGATAGCGTCATTGAGATAACAGTCATTGGTATCCCGTCATAACCAAAGGAACTTTTATTTGCTATTCCTCTTGCAGTTCTGATAACTTCATCCGCTGTGATCTCGAAAAGGAAAAATGAGCTCACATTCTTAGGAGTGTAATTAGTTACCGGATCAGATTGAGCATAATTTGGAGTCGAAGATACCAATGAGGAGGAAACGCCAACAAAATGCGTATTGAACTCATCCGCAAGCTTTTGGGGGTTGCTGGATCTTAACAACCTTTTTTGAGTTCTATTCTTGCGTCCAGTGATTTGATAGATCATATCCCAAACTGCTTTGGATTTATCCTTGGAATTCCCAATATGATCACTTATGAACCTCCTCCTATTTTTATTGAGACTTTCGTCATATAAATTTTTCGTTTCGCGATAAAGATCAAGATATTCCGATCGATAACGTGAAATCAGGTACAGGTAATCTAATTGGTTTTTTAGATTCGTTATTTCTGGAGATGTATCTACATATTTTTTATAGGAAAATCTGTCTTTGATTGTGACCAGGGGAAATGATGTGTCAAATATGGACTTATATTTGTTGAAAAATGTGTCCCACGTTGCATCGACATCCACCGCTCCATGGTAGACTGAAATTAAAAATAATAAAACACTGCTGGTAACGCGATTTTTGTTTGACTGATGTAATGACGTGGAAACTGACGCATTTTATCTAGCGTGCTGAAACTAATACAAAAAAAACGCGAGCTTCGGAACGCGACATTAAACTCCTCCAACTATGTATTCTGTGCTCCAACGCACACACGCACATTGTTTTGATAGATATTGTTACGAACTTGGGGTTCGATAATATAAATACTACCTCTCTTGACCTACTTTGAACTACACTGAACAGGCCTGAACTACACTGAACAGGCCTCAACTCCCTCGAATATGCCTTTTTATACTCCCTCAGGTATACGGATATTCTATGAACCCGGAGTTCAATACAAATCATTTGTATGGGAAAAAGAAAAGGGCTATTTTTAGGGTTTTTCCAGCAATAATTCTGATTTTTCTCGCCGTAAAAACCATCCTTGAACTTCAACGAACATTTTAAAAAAAGATTTGGCAAAATTGGTCCAGGCGTTGTTGAGTTATGCGCTTACCAACACATTTTGCGATCCATTTTTATATTATAGATAGACTTTTTTCTTACTAATCTGACGAAATTGCTTCTGCAGTAACTAGGTAACATATATTTTCACCATATGTTTTATCCTGATATAATTTTAGCCCTGAGGAAGAAACAATTTGTTTAGAAACGTTGGCGTTTGTTAGAAATCTAACAATTTAATAATAAACGAGTGTCCATGAATCCCGATAAATTTCATTCACTATATTAAAAGAAATATTATTATTTTGAACTTGTTGTATTTTCGAAGAGTGAACAATTTCAATAAGTAACAAGAATTTGTGAAGGAAGAGCATCCTGAAACAAATGATTATTATTATTTTTGTTTAATTCGATTCTTATGATACACATGCCCTTTATTCGCCTCTTTCATCAGAACATTATCTAAAACTTTGACATTTGCTTTTTGAATCGTGGTTTCGATTAAGCGTCTGCAGGCAATTTCAAAATACTACAATTTTCAACTAAGATGGTACCTTCAGTTATGTTTTTGTCGTTTATTAAATTTTTCTTTTCATTTTCCGTTAATACGGTTGAGATTTCTTCGAGGTTTTTATTGTATTGAACGATATAATTATTAACTTTTGCATTTTCGGTACCTTCAATAGGAAGACTTTAATTTAAATCTGATTCAATGATTTCTAGTTGACTATATTTTAAAAAAGAATGAATTGAATTCATTATAGCTTAAAAGAGCTTTATTTAGTTTTTCTCTCAAAGAAGTTAGAAGTTAGAAGAACGAATATCGAATGGAATCTCTCTACTATGGAATTAGATGTTTATAATTCGTCACGTAATGTATCTGGCTATTATGCATGGAAGCGAATTTTTGTAATAAGATGTTTTTGATCTCTGTCCCGTTGTCGGTTGTTATCTTTCTCCATGATTAGAAAAATAACTAATTAGACAGTTTACAATTTCAGCTATGGTTTTAGTTTTAAGAATGAAACATTGTCCGTGCCTAGAAAAAGAATATACCAATGTTAGACAGGGTGTTCTTGAAATATTAATTGTATCCGCGTACAAATGATCAAATGGTTTTTCACCGATTGGATTTTTTTGAGAATTAACTTATTCAGATGACGTTCGTATTTTTGTCGTTGGCAATTATCACAGCTATTTACGTATTGTTGAACTTTGGCAGTCATTTTCGGGAAATAGAAATTTTCATTATATTTTCTACATCTTCTTGTATTCCTCTATTTGTGCTGTTGGTCTCATGATAGAGTTTTATTTTCTCTAACTGGTCTTCTTCGATTTCTATGTCTTCAAGTAAATTATTTGGAATTTTGAATTTAACTTAGCAGCATTGAATAATTTTTTAGGCGAATCGAATGAATCTTTTCTCCATATCTTTATTATGAAAGTAAATGCCTTATGTTTTATCGGGAACTATAAATTCTTTCAAAAATTTAGTAAAGACATTCTCTTCTGAAATTGAAACAATAATTCTTGATTTTTATTGTTTATGTAACGTGGAGTTCCAAATAAAAATTATTCTTGACGTTTAGTTAGCTATCAAAAATTATAATTCAAAATATATTCGTTACTTTAATCCATATCGATATATTAAGCTAAATAAACTATATTTTTATTACTTATAATGCTTTCGATTATAAGCACTAAAATCCACAAAATTGTATGGAATTAATATCCAAAAATAATGGGATGTCCCAGGAATACACTGTTCTCCAATTTTTTCTTAGTTATGAGTAAATAACAAAACATACTGCAACCAGTTCTTACACATTAAAATTTGTAAGTAGGGAACTAGGTGATACAAAGTTCACTGGGTCGATGTTGTAATGTTAACAAAAATGACCTTAAATATTAAATGGTGAAGGGTGAAAGAAAAATTTCTTCCAGAGGGTTTTCTAAGTTGCCCACATCGATTCTGAAAATAAATGATCACAAATCAAATTTGTTTGAAATTTACTATCCATTTTATGAAAGAATCGAAAACAGACGGAATTAGAAAAAAAGGACATCCGTCAGTGACGTGCTGCGGGGGTAGCAGGTGGTGTTATGAATATTAAAATAGTTCAAAATTTTCGATGAAATCGGTTTTGTCAGGCAAAAAACGCAATTGGATTATATTTCTATCGTTGAAACAAGCTCACAGGCGAAATAAGAAAAAATGGACATCCATTAGTGACATGCTACCCCCGTAGCAAGTGGTGTTATGAATATTCAAAAAGTTCAAATTTTTCGATTAAATCGGTTTGATCAGACAAATAACGCAATTGGATTATATTTCTATCGTTGAAAAAAGCCCACAGACGAAATTAGAAAAAATGGACATCCGTCAGTGACGTGCTACGGGGGTAGCAAGTGGTGTTATGAATATTCAAAAAGTTCAAATTTTTCGATTAAATCGGTTTGATCAGACAAATAACGCAATTGGATTATATTTCTATCGTTGAAAAAAGCCCACAGACGAAATTAGAAAAAATGGACATCCGTCAGTGACGTGCTACAGGGGTCTGAAGTACTATTATGAATATTCAAAGAGATCGAAATTTTAGATGAAATCGGTTTTGTCAGGCAGGAAACACACTTGGATTATGTTCCCCTCGTTGAAACAAGATCACAGATGAAATAAGAAAAAATGGACATCCATCAATGACGTGCTACAGGAGTTGAAAGTGGTGTTATGAATTTTCGAAATTTTCAATGAAATCGGTTTTGTCAGGCAAAAACGCCATTGGATTATGTTTCTATCGTTGGAACAAGGTAACAGACAGAATAAGATAAAATGTACATCATCCATCGAAAATTTCGATCTCTTTGAATATTCATAACAGTATTTACCCTGTAGCACGTCACTGACGGATGTACATTCTTTCTTATTCCGTCTGTTAGCTTATTTCAACGGTAGAAACATAAACCAATTGCTTTTTCTGCCTGACAAAACCGATTTCATCGAAAATTTTGAACTCTTTGATTATTCATAACACTACTTGCGACCCCCGTAGCACGTCACTGACGGATGTCCATTTTTTCTTACTTCGTCTTCAAGGTTTTCTCACTAATGAAAATATAATTCGAGCGCGTTATATCTTTGACAATTCAGTGAAAATTTCGAGTATTTCGATTTTCAACAGTCGCCCCTTGTATCTCGAGATAGACGAACTTCCAAGTTTCCTCACTTCAATTCATTCTATAAGCTTTCTGGTATATTGAAAGCATATTCCACATTAGTTAAAGAGTAATTAACCCTAATTCAAGTAACATTTCAAATCGATTTATTATACAGGGTGTATACTATAATAGGTGCCAAACAGTAGGTGATAGTTCAAGTCATTTGCAACAAAAAATGTCCTATAAAACTATTTCGTAAAGTTGATAGTTATCGAGTTATTCAATACTTCTTGGTTTTTCGAAATTTTTTGTTTTCCCCTTTAAAAACAAGAATATCTCTGTTATTCTTACAGCTACATTAAATCTGATAATATCATCAGAAAGGGCAGTAAACACAGTATAAAATAGGTACTTACTAATGTTAAAAAATGTTTTATACCGGGTGTTGAAAAAGGGTAAATGTAAAAATTGAAAAGAGTGCAAACTTAGTGGTATTTTCTTGTAAGCTGTACCATTGAAAATTGGTTAATAAGTAGTGGTTTTTTTTCTAGGAGAAACTAGTACATGTAATAGACTTTTAAACGGTATATCAACTTTTCACTCAACTTTTGTTTTTCCAACTATATCACTGTTTTAAGTCAAAAACATAAAATTCAGAAACGCAAATTTTATAACAATTCATTTCAAAACATTGTAGGTTCAAAACAGTCATAAATATTATTAATAGTAACATAAAAATATTAAATAAACTTTGAATGAAACTGAATGAACGTAAAAATCAATGTTATTGCAAAACCGAATTAAAAACTGTTTAAATCGCCTACCCCTTTGCTCAATGCATTTTAAACATCTTTTTCGCACAATATACACAACCTTTCGAAGTTCATTACGTTTTCGACGCATTGCATCACAACATTCCTGAATTCTTTTGATTAGTTCTTCATAATCATTAATGCGATTTTTATAGACATTTTCTTTCAAAGTGTCCCAAACATAAAAGTCTAACGGGGGTAAGATCGGGGGCTTCTAAGTGGCCATCTCAAGGGACCATATCTTCCAATCCATTTCTCCCCAAAGCATTGATTCATCCAGTCCCTCACAATTCGACTATTATAGAGAGGGCATCCCTCCAGTTGAAAATAAAGTTCATATCTATCCGCTATGGAAATATCTTCAAGAATGTCAACTATGTTATTATTTAATAAATTTGTGAATTCATTAGATTTAAGGCAATCGGGAAGTATTACCGGGCGCGAATAGCCGCCCTCTCATGAATCCTAACCAACATTGACTCTTAATTCATGCTGATAATGAGATATAACAGTCGCATGTGGATTTTTCCGTTTCCCATATATGGGAATTTCGTAAATTTATTATTCCACTTTTAGTGAATGTTGCCTCATCTGTCCATAATATCTCATCACATCCCCACTCTTCCAACTTATTTAGGTACCACCTATAGAATTCTAATTCTGAACTTGATACGGGTGTAAATTATTTTGTTTGAAAACTCTGTGTACTGTGGAATGGTGAAGCCCTAATGTGGCACCAACACTCCGAGTGGGATCCTCACTAATAGCGCGAAGTATTGCTGGTGCTTGCCTCCAGTGCTGAGCATTTCGACCACCTTCTCTATTTCGTAAACCTCGATCCAGTTTCACCAGAGCGCCTCAAAACTTCTACAAATGCCTTTCTGCTAGGTGTTGTCTATTGGGGAAACGTAACGCGTACTCCCACACTGCTGCTCGGAAATTTCCGTTAAAGACCCGTAATTAAACAGTCATATTCTTTTTTTTTGTAGATGCGTATAAGTCGAATTAATTCGTTGAAGTAAATGATCTTTTTCTTAAGTTTACTTAATAACCAATTTTGTCAAATTTAATTTAATTTCCATATCTTCGAACCCATTCAAATGTCAAGTTTGCTTAGCTCAAGATTAAATTCTACCATATTGTTCATTTTCATTCGTGGTATTCATTTTCGGTGGACGTCAGATACGCACCAACACACCCTCCAACCCGCCTCCTTAAACCTTTGTTTACAACTTAGCTGTTTTTATGTTACTATTAATAATATTTATAACTGTTTTGAACTTACAATGTTTTGAAATGGATTATCATAAAATGTGCGTTTCTGATTTTTATGTTTTTCTGACTTGAAACCGTAATATTGTTGAAAAAACAAAAAGTTAAGTGAAAAGTTGACCTACCGTTTAAAAGTCTATTACATGTACTAGTTTCTCCTAGAAAAAAAACAACTACTTATTCACCAATTTTCAATGGTACAGCTTACAAGAAAATACCACTAAGTTTGCACTCTTTTCAATTTTTACATTTACCCTTTTACAACACCCGGTATAAAATTTTTTTTAACATTATCAACTACCTATTTTATAGCACCTTTACTGCCCTTTGCGATGATATGGTCAGATTTGATGTAGCTGTAAGAATAACAGAGATATTCTTGTTTTTAAAGGGGAAAACAAAAAATTACGAAAAACCAAGAAGTATTGAATAACTCGATAACTATCAACTTTTCGAAAAAGTTTTATAGGACATATTTTGTTGCAAATGACTTGTACTATCACCTACTGAAGTTTGGCACCTATTATAGTAGACACCCTGTATATTCGCATCCTGACATATATAAGTCGGATCGTGTGTCGGTTTTGTGGTTGTGGCTAAAATCGCTCCCGTATGTTCAACTTGAAATATAATACATTTCGGTCAGGGAGGGCACCTAGAAAATTTTTCTCTATTTCTGTATCGTAATAAGTTATTCATTTATTGCTCTAATTAACTCATTACAGCATTGTTTATAGTTATATTTTCCATTTTATGGTAGCTAGCAGTGACATTCCTATCAAAATTATACACACATTAATTTTTCCAATATAATACGAGTACATATAAGAATTCAAAATCATCGATGCTCCAAACCTACAATTGCAGTTCAAAGTCTGTAGCCCGTCAACTTTCGTAATTCAAGCCAACTGCCAAGATATAATACAAATATAATACGAATTTTGCTTTGAATTTCAACAGATTGCTGAAAAAATTTATTGAAATTATCGTCTGAAACTCGTTGTAGAAGAATTTCAAAATTACAAGTTTGATTCTAGTTTCTGATTCAATCACAAATAAACCTCATTCCGTGTGAAGGTTTTTATTCTTAGTGCATGCTTCACGCCAATTTAAAACATAAACTATGGACCTATTTTAGACCATTTAAATGTTCTTTACCGATTCAGTCGACACGAAATGGGTAAAATGTAAATATTTATATGGGTCTTGGAGTTCAATGTGCAGATTTATCATCTTGAACATCGACTGCCGATGAAAAGCGGTTTCGACGCCCTTGAAGTTTCCAATAAATCTGTTGAGAGTGAATAAAGAACAGAACAAATTGCATATTATTATATCCATCAGTTTGTTCTGATACAGTTGTTGCGATTCTAATCGAAAAGCAGATTATTTGAGGTGATAAGATCATACTTGTACTTGTTGTACTGAATATAAATGAAATTTGACCTTATTTGACAACATCCAATATGACATGGCTTTTCATTCACTTGAATATATGTAATGTAAAATTACCAATGGAATGAAAGTATTTCTGTCCTTATTTGAAACAAGCACACAAAAATCTAAGAAATAGTTTTCTTAAAATGAGTAATTGATCAATTTAACTAGGTACACTCATTCCAAGGAAAGAATAATTGAAAGAATAAAATGTAGAAGAGCACTGATCTGAGGTCAGAAGCTTTTGCCCACTTATTGTAGTCTTTTTCCCCTCCCAGTTTTGTTCGATGCTCAAATGCCCATAAATTCTCATAAAATCAAACCAAAACTATGGATATCATTTGCATCGAAAACATTTAGGATATTTGTTTTTGTTTAAGTCTTTTCCTTTGAAATACTATGAAAATGAATTCTAGAATATGCAATATAACACATGGATCAATAAGTCCCGAGATCAACAGAGAAAACAAAATTTTATTTTATTAATCAACATAATCACCTTCTAGGGTGATACAATCGTTCCAACGCTTTTCCAATTTTTCAATACCATGTTTATAAAAAAAAATTATCTTTCGCTTCAAAATAAGCATCGGTTTCAGCGATGACCTCCTCATTTGAGCCAAATCTTTTTCCCTGGAGCATTTTTTTAAGATCAGCAAAGAACCAGTAGTTACTGGGGGCTAAATCTGGCAAGTATGGGAGGTGGGGAAGCAGATCAAAGCCCAATTCGTTCAATTTTGTCTTGGTGGAAAAGGATTTTTTTTCTCTGCATGTGCGGTCGTTTTTTTGCGATTTCCTCCTTCAAACGCACCAGTCAATATATTAACACTGGTCAACAGTGGTTTTGGTGCCGAAGATTTCAGAGGTGATTTCGTATGAATTTGATGCCCTGAATTCAAATATGCGATTAGCTTTTGCCTGTCAGCTCGAATTTTTTAGATATCAACATTTTTGTGAATTATATATTCCACTATTTAAAAAAAAAACCATGGTTTAAAAAAACAAATTAATAAAGGAATTTTTATTATATTACACAGATATTATTCATTATATACTATAGAAAACAGAAAAAGTCATCATTTAAACCAATTACTCACTAAACATTTCGGAAACAACTTTTGCGTAACATTCTTGAATGTATTTTAGAACAATCCCGTTTCAAAGACCAGCAGTAATCTGCCATCATGTGAGTATCCCATCTTCCTTGATAGCGATCCTCCATTCATCTGATATCTTGGTGAAATCTTTCACCTTGCTCCTCACTAATGTCGCCTAAATTATCAGGAAAACGGTCTAAGTGGCTGTGTAAATAGTACACCTTAATGCTCATGTTACATCCAAGTAATCTGGAATTATTCAGCATCTCATTGACTTATTCAACATAGTTTTCAGCTTCGTGTTTACCCAGAAAATTTTGGACAACTGAAACAAATGAGTTCTAGGCATTTTGTTCAAACTCAATCATTGAATTTATGAATTCAGGGTCTTTAATCAGCTGTCTTATTTGTGGGCCATCAAATATTCCTGCTTTAAAATTTTCCCTACTGAGCTGGGGCATTTTTTCCCTAAATATGCAAAGCATGATCCATTCTTATCAAGAACCTTTACAAACTGCTTCATTAGACCCCGTCTTGATATGCAGCAGTGGAAACAAGATTTTCTCTCCCGGAACTAAAGGATCATTGATGACATTCTTTCCCCCAACATCCATGTTTTCTCTTTTAGGCCACTCTTTTCTAACCCAGTGTTGCGTTTTGTCTCTGCTATCCCAGAGGCACAAGAAACAAGGATACTTGGTGTGGCCACTTTGCTGTCCAAGGAGAAAGTTTACCATTTTTAAGTCTACACAAATCACCCATTGGTGTGTATGATACTTTGTTTTTTCCAAAACCAAAACTATGTTGTCATATTGCACTTTCATTTTCGTTGAGTGAGCAATTGGTATTGAGCCATATTTGTTCCCATTATGTAGAAAAACACATTTCAAACTTCGTTTTGAGCTGTCAATAAATAGGCGCCAATCATCCGGAAAATATTCAGGAAGACCCATTTTTACCTGGGGTTCTCTAATAGCATGGCAAAATACAAGATTTTGTTCTTCAGAGAAAAAAGATAGCAGATCTTGCTCCCTTGTGCGATAAAATGTAATAGTTCAGTCAATCTGTACATTTGGTGCGGGTATAATTACCCGCTCGATGAAATTTGGTACACTTGTTGAAAATGATGTAACTAAGCTACCTTTGCGATGGCCTCGCTGAAATGTTAGCGGTTTTTTGAAAAACTCAAAAAAGTAAAAAAATGAATTTTTCTCGAATTGTATGCATCGTAAAGAAAATTTTATTGAACAAAAAATGTAGAGGACGTTGCGATCTACATTTTTTGTCATTGGTGCAATGCTGCACGACTAAAAGCGCACAAAGTAGGTGGCGCTAAAGTATCAAAAAAGTGTTTTTCATGTTTTTCGCCCTGAAAATGTTGTTTTAATGCAAAAGTTTAAACGTAAAAGTTGTTCCTTACATTATTATCAACAACTTTTATTTGAACATTATTTGACAAATGACAAAAAATGTAGATCGCAACGTCCTCTACATTTTTTGTTCAATAAAATTTTTTTACGATGCATACAATTCGAGAAAAATGCGTATTTTTACTTTTTTGAGTTTTTTGAGTTTTTCAAAACCACTAACATTTCAGCGAGGCCATCGCAAAGGTAGCTTAGTTACACCATTTTCAACAAGTGTACCAAATTTCATCGAGCAGGTAATTATACCGTCAAAACGTATTTTTTCGACAGATTGACTGAACTATAATTTTCGTTCCTGGTTAAATTAAATTTTTTTCCTTCAACCTGGAAGCTATTAATTCAGAAGCTGACAGGTTGAGATCTCTAGTGAGGTCGTTTAATTCATCTTGATTGAAACATTGAGGAATTGATGACATCGTTTCAAAATCACTGTCACCTTTAGTAGTGTCAGAATTCGGATCAGAGACACATGTATCCTCACAGAGTTCTGGTAGCTGCTGAAAAGTTGGAATTGGCACTTCTTCTCAATGAGGGATAGGGCATCTTGCAGAGACTAAATCTGCATAAGTCCACTTGTTACGGTTATTTCGATTGATTCCAGTAGTATTTACTAGGCAGAAATAACAGTCATCGAAGTGATTTTTGGTTCTCTCCAAACCATTGGTACTCCGAATTTCCGGCTTTTCCTTCTCCCGGTAGTCCACTGTCGTAAATGCTCTGTACAAATTTTACAGACAATATGTGGTGCCCAGGTTTTATCCTGATTACCAAGCTTGACACCAAAATATCCAATTTCACATGACACTAAGTTCTATCTATCTGCTCCGCGAGAATTCACAAACTAACCTCAACTCTCAACTGCAGTTGAAGTTCACTTCAGACTGGACAGCTCCATATATCGGATTTCTATGGAACTAACTGAATGACACTAA
>JARTUT010000625.1:0-37597 GCA_030674115.1 Micraspis discolor
TACATTATAGAAAGGAATGTCAAATTCAAATAAACAATCAAGAATAGAGGCTCATCCAAAACAGAAAATTGCCTGTGAGTTCTATTCGAAATTAAATTAAATTTTTGTATGCCCTTATGAAAATTAAAAGTATCCATGTCTGGAGATAATTGTCAATTTTTGTATCCAAATCAGTATATGCCTGTCTTATTCTGGAGAAATGCGTCTTGTGTCGTGGTAATAGTTTTCATGTTTATAATCTATTATTGATTAGGTCATGAAATCTATCTCGCCCTTCCTCGCATATCCATATCCTCAAGTGTGTACGAAATCTTTTCGGGTTTCTAATGTTTGTTATCGTCTTAGGAATATGCTGGTATATTCTAGGAGCTAGATATCGACTTGCTCGTTGTCCAATTCTTTTTTTAAACGATTCAGAATCAATATGGATGCTGTGGAAGGTAATTTTCATTCGAACTAGACTGTACTACAGAGGGTATTTGCCCAATGTGAAAACTTAAAATGCTTATAATTTTTAACGCAGCTGAATATGGAAAAACGGAATGGAAAAAAATTTAACCTATGGTTAAAATTAACTCAGTGGTCAAAGACTGGCCCTTTATACCTATGTATTGTTCAATAATTTTATTCATTTGACGATATGACAATAATAATTGTGCAATTTTAATGTGAGTAATTGCGATTTCCGTATTGGGTTCGTAGCATTCTACACGTTATTGTTTCGTTTCAGTTTTGAAAAGAATTTTTATATTTTGACAGCTTAATTGCCAGTTCTTTCAATTGTTGAACTATGTCGAAGTTTGAAAGCAAACTTGTTTTTATATATTCAATTTTTCTCTAGTTGTATAAGTTTATTCTATGTGATCTCAATATTATTTACTGATGTGTTGTTTTTTTATCCTGTAATTTATATAATATATTTATTGCTTTTGTGAAGTTGAGTTCCAGAACATTATGAGTATTATGTTTCTTTATTGCCTGAAGAAAAAAGCTAAATAGGCGTCGAAGAAGTAGCTCCAGATCGAAGCATTTTTATTGGTTCCTTTGACCGTGTAACGTTTCGTTTTTGTCTTTAGATATTTGTGAATTGAATGCGATCAAAGGGCGCATTCGTCGCCACTGGAACAGGCTGCCGATTTGAGCGATGGTTATACATGATGTCATTGTCAGGATTCTGTGTCTTTCGTCTTAGATAGGTTGAGTTGAGAACATCGTGGGATTCGGGAGTGTGGTATATGGGACAGCCAACATATACCAGGGCACTCAAACAAGGAAACAGACGAGCATCTTGAGATATTGGGATGAAGATGGGAATATACGGGACAGCCAACCTATACTAGGTTCCATTGAATAAGATCACCTCAAGAAGTAGGAAGGTTTGAAATATCAAGTGTTCATGTCAATGATTTTAAATAATCAAGTTTAATATTAAGTAAGATTTTATAGTGTGCATTTTAGAATTGTTCAGACGGAATTGAAAGTGGTTTTAAACCTAATTGATTTTTTATATATATATATATGTATATACACGTGTTGCGCCTGAGCTCATGCGACGCGTCTCGATTTTTAGGTCAAAGTAGATTTTATAGTTCAATTCCCGATTTCCTTATCATAGTTATCTGTAGCCTTGAATATCGTTCAGCACTACATTTTGGGATTCATGAAACCCTAGAAATATCATTAATTTTTCTTTTATTTGTTATGTAATTGTATATTTGGAGCATTATACATATCTACTGGGATCAGTTAATATTTCATGTAATTGTCCTTTTGGCTGATTTGGGGACCATTACGTCCAACTTGGGGGTTTCGAAGTAGGAAAAATTTTGCCTGGCGCCCATTGATATATCCATCATATTTAGTGAGAACCCCACCCTTCTCCACTGAGTTAGTTTCGGAAACCCTGCACTAGCAGTAGTTAGTAATTGTTACCATATACGAAAAGGTTTATAGGTAATAACCGAAATTTTACCTTCAACACTATCCTGAAAATATTAAAACGTTAGCTCATCCTCTTCGGAAAATAAGGGGTGTACGGCCATCTCGACACACACAAGTTTGACCATCGGTTCTTCATCAATCGATTGAGACCAATTCCGGCCAGATTTAAAAAAAAACAGACAGACGTTGGACTTATAGCTCGCTGTTTAATTAACTGAAAAAAGTCCTAAATCTTCTTATTAGTTCACTCTGGGAAAACCAAATTGCAGAATATGCAATATATCAATAATCTACATGAATGTACAATTTATCGTGGAGATTCCACGAGTAATAAAAAAAAAATGTAATTTATTGAGAAAAAATCAGTCTGATATTTCTCACAAAATTGGCAAACTCTTTTCTTTGAAATTCATCAAGTCTTGAGTCGTCCGCTTCCTGGAGTTATCGAGGAAACCAAATTTTCATATTCTCATATCTGCAGGCTCTGATTTGAGTATGTCCGTCGAGCCAGTCGGCCAACCGTTGTATACTCTGTCCAAATATCTCATTTGAATGGTTCAGGAGTTATCTGAAATTTGGTTTTCGTCTACAACTCCTAGAATACATATCGGATCGAGTTGTGACTTGAAAGATATTTGAATTAGGTCTAAACAAATAGGATTTCGCAAAAATCGCCAAAGAACTACAGGAAATTTTCCATCTCCCAATATCCCCTATTTGCCTCAAACTCAGAGCGAAAGCCCCTAATTTCTCGTCAGAAAATTCGAATCACTAATCGAAGATATATCGCGTAATCCACAATTATTGCTAATCAACGCTTCGAAAAGTGGATTATTCAGAACGAAACCTTTGATTTCAACACACATTACAACGCCCCGAAATACCGTCTTTCAAACGAATTCAATCAACTCCACCACCATATATAAATCTTAATTAGATTCTTGGATTTTGTACCGAATTCAACATCCAGGAACTCCAAGATGAATATTCATTTTCGATTAATTTCATTACCTAACATTTCTTACTTGAAAAGCCATGATAAATTCAGTACGTTCTCAAATATCCAATTAAATTGTTGGTATATTTCTTGATATGTACATAGGCACGGCGCGTGAGTGTCAACCTACCAAATACCTGACTGAGCTCTCGCTAAATAATGAACATTCGACGTCATTTGCGGTTTAATTGAAATGTGTAATTATTATTATCACTCTGCAGCAACGTTCATTAGACTGGTTCAATATTCTGGGTAATTTGAAAAGAGGTGTTAGTTCGATGTCAATCCTGACAGTATGCTAAAATGGAAGATTTACTTGCCATAATCATAATTTGATTCGGAGAGTCTATAAAGGTGTTTTGCACCGATCACGGGAAAAGTGATACTATTTTGTGAGCACAAAGCTTAACATTCCAGAAGAGATGGCAGTTTCTAAGCAATCAGAAAATAACAGTGCGGTAATATGCTTACCGCATACCTTTAGCGAGCGATACTGTTATAAAAAGATTATTACAAAAAAAAAGGAGTAGAGTATAAGTTCTTGAATTGATAAAGTTGTTATAAGAGAAATGAAATAAACATGTAATATACAACGATATTCTATTCAGATCGCTCATGCGGCGTGTAAACTGAAGTGGCATTCTTGTTCAGTAGTTTCTGACATTTCATAATGGAACGATTCAGCGCGGCACAGCGTCAACAAATTTTTCAGCTTTATTACGAAAATAGGCGTTCTCCGAATACTGTGTATCGGGCACTTAGAACGGCTTACGGTCCACATAATTGGCCTACAGAACGCATAATTCGCTCTACCATCACTAAGTTTGAGACTCAATATTCGTTAGTGGATAATACTCGTCTAAATAGACAAGATAGTTCAGTCAATCTGTCGAAAAATAAATCGTTTTGACGGTATAATTACCCGCTCGATGAAATTTGGTACACTTGTTGAAAATGGTGTAACTAAGCTACCTTTGCGATGGCCTCGCTGAAATGTTAGAGGTTTTTTGAAAAACTCAAAAAAAGTAAAAAAAATGCATTTTTCTCGAATTGTATGCATCGTAAAGAAAATTTTATTGAACAAAAAATGTAGGGGACGTTGCGATCTACATTTTTTGTCATTGGTGCAATGCTACACGACTAAAAGCGCACAAAGTAGGTGGCGCTAAAGTATCAAAAAGAGTGTTTTTCATGTTTTTCGCCCTGAAAATGTTGTTTTAATGCAAAAGTTTAAATGTAAAAGTTGTTCCTTACATTATTATCGACAACTTTTATTCAAATATTATTTTTGTACAACTTACCATTTTGAAGCTGCAGCTTGCAGAAGAATGAAAAATCCAAATATACTGTTGTACGCAGTATGAGTACACATCGGTAGTGCACGTTTAAATCAAGATTTTACTAATTTAATTTTTCTTAGCAATTAAACTTTAATGAATAAAATTTTAATTTGCTTTTGATAAGTATTATCCATTATTTGATTTTTTGAGTAGCATTCTGTTATGAATTGTTTTGTTGAACTCTCAATGTTATTAACAAAGACAATTTTTGATGTTTTTCAGTTTTGTTTTTCATTTTTAAAAACTTGTCATCAATTAAACAGATTTTTGAAGAGGTTTTAAAAATTTGGATAAGGGAAAAAAACAACATTTCAATTGAAGTCATTATTTGAGTTTTAATTTTCAAGTAAACGTTTAATTCAGTTTTGTATGTACGGTCCTTAATGAATAATTCCAGCGAGGCCATCGCAAAGGTAGCTTAGTTACATCATTTTCAACAAGTGTACCAAATTTCATCGAGCGGGTAATTATACCCGCACCAAATGTACAGATTGACTGAACTAAGATCCAGCTTGTTGTCAAGAGAATATAGTGACGGTGGGGGAAAGTGTATGTGATGACCCTGAAGTATCGATTTGTCACCGTTCTCAGCAGCTTGGTCTTTCGTATTCAACAACTTGGTGGATTTTACGTAAGGATCTTTCTTTGAAAGCTTACAAAATTCAATTAGTTCAAGAAGTGAAGCCGATCGACCTACCACATCGTTGAAGTTTAAGTCGTTGTGCTCTTGACAAACTTGCAGAGGATCGACTCCTTTCGACAAGACTTTGTTCACTGATGAGGCCCATTTTTGGCTTAATGGGTTCGTTAACAAACTAATACCCGAATCTGGAGTGATGAACAACCCGAAGAGTCTCAAGAATCAAAAAAGGAAAAACAACTGTTTGGTTTGGTTGGAATAATCGGTCCATATTTCTTCAAAACAGAGGACGGCCGGCCTGCTACTGTGAATGGCGACCGTTATTGCACCATGGCAACAGACTATTTGTTGTCCGAAATTGAAGCCATGGTCTCAACGAAAGTCCAAAGTCTACATGGACAAGCCGAGTACGATTGAGGTGTTGAAGGCCAATATTACTGGAGTCGTTGGAGACATATCACCCGAAATACTCACACGAGTCATCGAAAATTGGAACTATCAAATGGATCTTGTCAACTGTAGTTGAGGGCAGCATTTGAAAGGAATTATCCTTAAAAAATAATTGTGAAGAATGGTTATTTTATTTGATAATGAAGATAACAAAATTAAATTGATTTTATTTAATTTTTTTATAAAAAAAAAATTACTCCTGAAGAATGATCTATGGAAGACCTTTCGAATTATCGTCCAATTTCTGTGCTGCCGGCTGAACCGTTGAAACCATCTTTTACATGTTGTTTCTGATAGAACATGATCACCATATGGTTCGACAAGCATTCTATGCGACTCTGCAGCAATTTTCTTCAAATAAAAACAAAAAATTATGTTGTCTGTTCAATGACTTGGTGTATACTGAATATGTTTCACAGAAACAAAAAAAAATAAATGCACGTTCACAACGAATGTTTCCTATCGAGATTGTGTCTTAACGCTCCCTTCATACCGGTATGCCTGATACTATTATATTGGTTTGTTTTGGTCGTTTGAAGGCCTAAATTCCCCAAAAATTGCCTTATGTGTAGAAGAATATGGTGCTCTTTCACTCTTTCACGTTGGATCATCTAACAAAATAATAAAAATAGCCACAATAATTATTGAATTAATCGAATTGCCATCGCACCCATTGTAATGTCCAGACGTGTCCCTTGTGACAACTGGCTTTTGACATAACGCGAAAGATGCTCCGTGGAAAGATCCTTTAGCTCAGACGAGAAAGTGATTGCATAAACTGAAGCATATTTTGAAGATTTCGATGAATCGTTCAAGAGCAAGAGAAACGTTGGAATTATTGTATCACATTGAAATGAGATGACAGTAATAAATAGAAAAGAAAAACATTGACAAGAAATGTTATTTTCCTATCTAGGCTCGGGACTCATTGATCCATCTGTTTTATTTTAAAATCTTTAATTCGCAAACTTAAAATTTTCTTTGAGAATGAACTTAGTTGTTTAATAATTCAAATCTGGATGAGTACGAATGAAAAATCAGTACTTACTAAGTAGGAAACCGAAGACGTTCCAAACCATTTCCGTTTCGATATTTCATATTTAGCGATATCTTCTCAGAAGGATGGTAAACAAACCCACCAAAAGACCCCATTGAATATTTTGCGAGCAGACTCCATCTGCATTATGAGCAATTCCAGTAAATACGACAGGGTTCATTTAATATTATGCAATTTTTCATTCCCTTTCAACAGAATGAACAATTCCACCCTTATATTCTTCTGAGGAGTGAACATAAACCGTCCTTTATACCGAAATGACTCGGCTTAATTTTAATGCTCAACTTCGCGGAATTCAACAGGCTTTGACGAGGAATTTCCTCGATGAAAAAGGGCCGGTTGAAAAATCAGAATTGGAAAAGTTTCTATTGAGTTCGACAGCTCTCACACAAATTCATTAATTAATGGCACTCCTCTTTAAATCGTCAAAGTTCATTCCGAACTTTTTCTATGAAGGAGGAGAATTTTTGTGAAGTGGAAGCCTTTTAGGACGGCCTTTTCATTCGATAATACGAAAAAATGCATATTATTAGATTCGAGAAAGTGAAAAGTCATCTAATTCATAACTTTTCAATGAGATTGATGTTCTTTCGAATTTGACAATACAGAAAAGATTTTCAAATATGGCTATCAGGGGTCATACACAAACAGTTGCAAAAGCCCCTACACACCTTCATGTATGTTCTCATCTTTCATCTTCATCTTGCATCAATTGCATAACGAATACTCAAATCAAATCTTGATGCGATGCCTCAATCGATTCGGTGGTGCATTACAAGAACAGTAGGGCGAAGTAATCTATTAGTATTGCAGGAAAGACAATGAAAAATTGTTTTTCCGTAGTGAGAGCTGGTCACGTTTGACGTATGATATCCCAGAGTTTCAAGACCTCAAGTGCAACTGTGGAGCGGTTTCGAGGTCTTTTGCCTCTCATCAGCACAGTGTAGCACTGAATTCCTGAAGGGGGCTGCCAGTACTCAAAGAATACTGTGAGGCACTCCCAAGTATTCTCCTGAAAGCGCGCCATCTACATCTCAAAGACTGAAACAGTCCAGTTTCCTCTATGGATTCATAACCAAAAATGATCCCCAATTTTGGGTCACCACAGCGATCTGAATGTGATTACATTCTTAAAGTACCATTGGTGGCCCCATCTGAATGGACAGCAACTAGTTCGTCCAGAACGCCCGAAAGCACAACAATCGGCTGGAAAGTTTATAGCCTCGGTATTAGGAATGTGCATGGTGTAATATTCATTGACTATCTTGAGAAAGGAAATACTATCAACACTTATAGCGTTCTCAAAGTGATTGATGATCTAAATTGCGAAAAAACGACCGCATATGGCAAAGAAAAAACATATAATTCGTCAAAATAACGCACTGTGTCACAAGTTAATTAGAACAATTGTGAAACTACATTAATTAATCTTCGAATTGCTCCCAAGTCCACCGTATTAGACAGATTTAGCTCCCAGCGACGACAGGCCATTCGCAGATCTGAGAAAATGTTCGTCGGTAAGAAATTTCGCACGAATGAAAAGGTTATTGATGGAAGTGAGGCCTATTTTGAGACAAAAGCGTACAAAAGCAGTATCGAAATGTTAGAGAGACGCTGAACTAATTGCGTTACTCTTGATGGAGATTACGTTGTCGAATAAAGCCGATTTTGAACCAAAAAAACTGTGTTTTCTTTGTTGGGCCGGAACTTTCTGACCCATTTGTCAGAATAAGAGTTGGTTCACGTTGTTCAGTGACGAATAAACTCACTAAAAACATCTGTCAATGGAATGACAAATTCAATGCATTACCGTTCGCGCTGAATGTTTCAAGCACATATTGAATCAGGAAAGATGAGAAATAAATTCACTGGAATCAATCAGATAGTAAATATTTCATTTGTATCATCCCGTCCATCTGAATTGAATATTAAATGAACCATTGTTTAAATCCTGGTTGTGCAGTATTCATTAAAAACACTACATCCGCAACTGTGGTAGTTGTATATGTTTATTAATGAGACTGTAGAGAATCGATTAAATTGTTATTATACGATAAATATTGAATGTGATGATAACAATTTGGCTTTGATGTTGGGAATCAGATAATGAAATCTGATACATGAGTAGCAAACGATGCAAAATACATATTGAAAATATCTGAAACTGTAACTTTGATGAGGTTATCAAATTTCTGCGAAATTAACAACTCAAATCGGCTTTAATATTTAATTGTACATTCTCATGTGAAATGGACGTGGTTAACGAGTGCGGGATTTCATCCAATTAACGAATTTAAATGATTATTCAACGAATAAAAGAGCCCACTGTTTAATCCGATGCGGAAATTGTAGCATGTTCCACAGCCGTGGTATATTCTGAAAAGAATTTTTGTTCCAATTCAATTTTAGTTATTCTTGTGTGAAAAGGTTTGATCTGCATGTGTTTAACGCGATAAATTGATGTATGACCAATATGAAGGTTGACAAAACGCAACATCTGAACATAGATTTCAAGAGGTCAGTAGTGTATCAAACCTGGTTGACACTCATTTTTGAACAGAACCTCATATTTTGAATCTCGAGGTCGTGCTAAGAAGGTGTATTTTCGTTGTGCCCCGTTAGGAACCTGTCTCTAGGGCTTCTTTAGTGTTGGGTCCTATTTTGTACGCTACTATATGCAAAATGGGGCCCACACGACTTCACGTCAAGATGTGGGATTGGGTGGATGGCCTACGATGGAGTGTTGGGTAGTACACGTCGAGTTTGTAAGAGGTGCCTCATTTTTGTACTGAAGCGGTCCATTGTACCACTTCAAATGAGGCGAGGGGGTCTGGTCGTTTATGACGCGATACGATGTAGAGACCAAATTTGTACTAGTATAGACGACAGGTTGTTTAGGCGTTTAGCGTAGCGAGGGCGAGGTAGAAAGGAACTAGGAACACCGACGTTGACGGTCTGTCTCACTTCAAATATGTCGATGCAAAAGAAGGGTAACGTTAACTGTAAACAGAATTGAAGTAATAAAAGAGGCAAAATTTAGAATGCGAATTAATTGTTGTATTTTGAAACTTCACGATGGTGAGCGAGTGAGGGGAAGATTTTACTAAATATGAGAGTTTTGTTAATCAAAATAATTGAAGGTAACCGTGATTACATATTCTCACGTAACTAAAAATTCAAAGTTTCCCCTTACATCATACACAGTTTTCCTATTCGTTTCAGCCCACTTAACTGTTTTGCATTGGAATATCTCAAAAGTAAGGTTAATCAAAATAACCCGACGAATCTAACATCTAACCCAGTTGAAGCAAAACATCAGGTCAGGAATGACAGCAATATCAATAGCTATGTGTCATGGTGTTATCGCCAATCTTCGTTCCCGGTTAGAGGAGTGCCAGTAACGCAACGGTCATCATTTGGATAACATCATCTTTTTCAAATAATTCTCCATTTCATATGGTAATGATAAATAATAAACTTTTTCATTGCTCAAATATGTTTTTTGTTTTATTGAACATTAATTTTTAGGTTTCCTTACTGTAGATTTTGCGTATGTTGTCTTCTTGTTATTTATATTTGCTTTCTTACTGCCATATATGTCTATAATTCCAAACTGTAATTTATTCATATTTTATTTTCTATCAAGTGGTTAAACCACTTTAGATTACTTATTTCCATGGTTCGTACTGATATCTATGTTTGTAATCCATGATATTTCTGTCTCTGGGGCCTGGAGATTGTGCCCCATTTCATTCATTGTAGTATGAGATTTCCTAGATACCTGAATCGGAGGCCATGAATGCTGGTTAGGATCCGCTCCGTTCATGTGGTATAAGGCATGAGAGAATATATTTTATTTTGTGCTTTTCTCCTTTCACTAGAGCCACCGCTGGAACTCCATGACTTTACCCGGGTTCCCCCTTCCTTAGCTCATAAAATATTTATTATAAAGGCTCATCTATGATACCCTGGGACCAGTACTTTCTAATCTTTCCTAAATAATTCTCCAATTCATACGTTGATAATAAACAATAAACTTTTATATCGCTCATAAATATTTTTTGTTTTATTCAACTTACAAATAACCGATATCCTTTCAAGACACCTTGTATTTTGTGATATGTGGGGTGAATCCATTTGATTATTTTTCAATTTGAGAGTTTCAAGTGATCGCTGCCATCTTGATCAGTTCATCTTTTGGAAATGGATTAGTCTATATTTATTTAAAGCCTCTTCGAAGAAAAAGAGTATTTTTTATTTACTTACAATATTTCACTCATAAATCACAGATCAAACGAACTGTAGCATTTGTTGGAAAATTGTTTTCGAATTATAAGAAATACAAATTTTTTCTTCGATATCATGCTGATGGAAAGTGTGATTTCGGGATAAATTGTTCAAGTTTTAGTTAATATTCCTCCTAATTACCATTAAATTATTCTCGTTCATCTTCTTCTTTTCAGATTAAAATCAATGAATATCTGAATATAAATAAAAATACGCACAACACATGGAATCTATTGAAAGTATGTTTTCCTTCATTTTTACGATTCTTCGCGATACTATCTATGTGAGATCAACAGTATTCCATATCTACCGTTATAGAATATCAATTTCTTTATATAGATGAAAAGTTACTGAGGCGTATCCGGGTTTCACAGAATAGCACCATTAAGGCTGCCAAAAAGTAAGATATTTTTACGAAAGCAAACAAATTTAGTAGGACCTGAAACAATATGAAACATTGTTAATATTCAAACAATTTCATTCAGAGACTATATGAATAATGAAAATAGTAACAATGAAAATAAATCTCAATTAGTCACAATTTTTTTCGCTCGTTTATTCGACTCAATAAACACTATCTGGAGTAGAAGCACAGAGCCAGTTTGTCGGCAGATCTCATTACCGTGTTCAAATAGCCAGAAAGTGAATTTGGACGGAGCAAATTAAAATCGAGAAACAGCAGGCTAACGAATGCGGTTGATTCGTTAAAACTTTCAACGAAAAATTCTAGAAAAGCATTGACGTGCCCCATGAGCTTTTGCTTGCTTGTTCTAAATGTCCTTCCGGAATTGAGAACATTGTGGTATAAAATACTGACGAACAGAATCTCGAGGAATAGAAAATCACTGACCTTACTGTTTTCCTATATTTTGTTTCAACCATAAAACTCCTCATTTTTTTACTCAATTCATCATTAAACACTATACTGGAAAATATTGAAGGATAAAAAAATATCTTAAATTGACAATTATAGTCTTACACTTCTGAAAAAGTATCACCGATACCTGAATATTCTAGAATCCACCGTTCTGTTTGATGAACATCAAACAATTGAAGAAAAAACTTTCTCTCATTCATCATTTGTTGAGCGCGATAATACTCTATGCTTATATTTCGAGGTTAGGTTTTCGAATAGCTGATTTCAACGTAGCAAGTTTCATTTGTTCCGTTTGCGGCATCTCACAAAGTAAGTTCTGACCAAGAATTGTTTAAATGAAATAGTTGAATATGAATGCCTGAAGCGTATATGATTTTTATCATACCGGATATCTAGGTCAGAAATGGACAATTCGATATACAGGGTGAGTCTTCGACCACTAATTTCAACCATAGGTTCTTGAGATCGAGAGAAACACCTACAGATGTGCCAATTCAATTCAAACGTATTCAGTTTCCTATAAGATTGGCATTTTCAATGACAATCAACAAATTCCAAGGTCAAACGATGTCATGTAAAGAACACTATGTTTTTCACATGGACAATTATACGTGGCATGCTCTCGAGTGTGTAAACCATCCAGTTTGTTTTGTTAGCTGACGATGGACTAACAAAAATATTGTTTACGCTATAGCATTGAGATATTGATATTGTTTGTGAGTGTTACTGTCGTAATTGATTCATTTATGATATATAATTTAAATAAATAAATTATAATAACTTGAAAATAATGTTTGATTTTTGTTATTTTCATATTCTCTTATCGTTCACAGCGCTCCATGATTATTTCACGCATAAACGACTCGTATCACATTCTTACACACGTACAATAAGTAAGATATTTTTTCTACTCTTGAAATTACTTAAAAATTATTTATATGGCAAAACAACGTTTGCCAGGTCAGCCAGTATATACAGGGTGAGTCTTTGACCACTGCGTTAATTTTAACCATAGGTTCTTGAGGTCAAAAGAAACTGAAAAGTTATAAGCATTTTAAGTTTTCACATTGGGCAAATAAGCCTCTGTAGTCCAGTTTAGTTTGAATGAAAATTACCTTCCAAAGCATGCACTATTTTATCTGAATTGTTTGAAAACATTATTTTCCCTCTGAGAAATGATTCAATCCCTCATGTTTCATCAGATGATTATACCGATTTAATTCCTTTCAACTTCAAATATCTCAAAAAATTTAGGGAAAAAGATGAAGAATGATTTTATCTGCAAAAAGGCCTAATGATTCTAGGAAGTACGAGATACGGACCTTTAGTTCAAGTGATATTTGTTTTTCATGCAATTTAACCAATCTGTATATGTATAATATATAGTGAGAAGCCCACAAGAAATGGAATAAATCTATTGATACCAAAATATGCATGACTGTTATCGAAAACTTTCTACAAGAGATCATTTCAATTGATATTGTCGTTCTAATATTACGGTGAAAATGCAATTTTTTTATGAAATTTCAACACCCCTGTTGAACGCGGCCAAATTTGGAAAAATGTTATAGGAAGAAAATGTTTCGTTTGACGTGAAAAATCGATAGTTAAAATTAACGCAGTGGTCAAAAACTCACTGAATATTGTCGATAAAGATTCATTCATTCAGTTACTTACACTCGAAGGAATCCTGAGTCAAGTATGAACTTGAGTCTTTTTTCTGAGAAAGTATTGATGGCTTATACTGCTGAATTGACAAAAAAAAATTTTCATGCTTCGATCAACTTTGTCTGTTAAAAATAATATCAAAATTGCTCGGTTCTAAAAACTGAGAGCATTTCTGAAATTTCAAGCTACAGGATGAATACCGAAAAAATACAAATTTTTATCCCAGGAACAAGTTCCTTATGAATATACTAAGGAATGAAAACGGATTGATATGGTTCAATTGAGTGTAAATAGGTGACATTGAATGTCGAAATGGAAGTTTATGATTGCTTTCTAGAATTTCCCAAATATGAAGGCGAAAAGTGGAGATCTACATGTCTGCTACGAAGAGATTTTCCCAGATATCCTATACTGTATACCGAACTCACACAACTGATCTTCTCATTCCTGAGGTTCACTTGATTTGATCCCATTGTTCAAATATTCTGGTGCTTGAACCATTTCCTTCAATTTTCACTTCATTCGGATGATTATGGCAAGAAAAAAAGCTTGAACAGGTAACCTAAGTTCAGATCATTCAGTTGAAATCGTTTCAAACCCCTAATAGAATATAATTCTGGCGGAATAGCCAAAATAAACAATAAAATGGTGACGAGGAACATTTAAGACTCTCATAAGATAACCGTATCTGTTGGGGATGCTCTAAGTGTTGTTATCAAGAAAACTCATTTTTCACTCTGCCGTTCACCATCTGATAACATCAAGTGAACGTCCAGTTCCAATTCGAGGATCCAACCAAGCAGATGGGGTTCAGGCTGCGCGAAATTAGCAATTTCTAGAGGCAATTAACGTAGAACTTCAAATATCTTGATAGTCGTTTCTCCTTGCTGTCTGAAGGAAATAAGACAATTTTCTTTCGAAATCGATTGCTAGGTGAAGGATGCATCATTCAATTTCAATTTTTTTTATGCTCATAAATTAGGAAATTATTTCAATGATACAATGGGAATCAGCAGGACATTTCTATGAATATATGGAAATTAATTTGCCATTTCAACGAACACCGCTGATCTGATTCAGTTAATTCTTGTTCTAAAATTCAACATATGGTACTTATCGATTTCAGATGTGCAGTAAACCCAATTACTGGTGACAATGATACCCACCAAAATGTCAATTCCGATTATTTTAAAATAGTTATTTATGATTTGAGTGCTAGAAGTGCCATTTTATATTGTGAGTGAAAAAGTTGGTGAAATGAGCGAAGCGAATTGAACAATTTCACGAACAAAATATAATCACTCTTTACACGAATATCATTCAATGTTTTTTGTATAACTGCCTTACTTTGATAGTGAAATTCGCAAAATTGGAATAACACTGAACTTCAGAATGTATGTTCTGAGATTTCTATATTTGAATAATCAAGAAAGTGTAAGACTATAACTGTCAATTTCAGATATTTTCAAGTGTGTTGGTTCGGTCTTTCATGTGGAAATTGAAGAGTTTGCAAGAAGAACAACTTTGGAACTTCTACCTAAAAAATCTACTCATCAGTACGATATTGCATATAGCAATTCCTCACCCGAATTTGAAAAATACAAAAACGAAAGTAAGTTTTTCTTTCTGTATCATTGATAAGGATGTGGACTATTGCCTCAAGTACATTGCACTGCGCCCTTCTGTTATCAAACATCGTCGTTTTATCCTGACATACATGAATAATAAATGCTTTGCCAATTCAGTTGGTATAAATACATTTGGGAAAATGCCCTCTATTGTTGCCGAAATTCTCAAACTGACAGAACCAAAGCAATATGCGGACCACAGTTTTCGGAGATCTTCCTCGTCATTGCTAGCAGAATCCAGAGAAAATATTTTGGAGATAAAAAACCATAATGGGTGGGAGACTATGATGCTAGTTATTTTGATCATTCCATTGCTTATAAAAATGCCATTGCGAATAAAATTCTAACAACTCAGCAGATTTTGGAACGTCATTATCTGATATTGTATAGATTTCTAGTAGTAATGATGGTACTAGAGATTTTAGTAATGAGCGAAGCTCCCTGATGTTGCAAGGCATTGATGTAAGCAATTGTTCTAGTTTTACGATTAATATTAATGTTTATAAGTAATGATTGACGGATGTTGAAGAAAAAATTTGTAAAATTCTGATTTCATTGAAAGAAAATGCTTTGAACGCTGTGTTCAAATTACTTCAACAAACTCCCACGTGATTAGTCACTTTTAACACTATAGACTGTCAATAAAAGTGTCACTTTCAAAGGTAGTTTCACAAAATACAAATTTTTACGTGCTTCAATTGAACCCGGCGTGTTCGCCATTTTGTAAACCCGGTCTATTCAAAAGGATACTGCAATTAACGGCCACATTCGTTGAAACCAACCGATTTTGGTTTAGGGAGAGATACTTTTTGACCTATTCATTCATTTTTTCATTTACTCATTTATTTAATGTCAAGGTATTGAATACAACGGGACAATCCCAGAAAACAGTATTCACCTAGTTTTCGAAACAAATATTCATCTACAGAAATTTGAAACAGTAAGTACATACATAAACAAACCTACAGCCACTTATAAGAAACTACTCCTAAAACCTTTCTTTTTATATATTTATATTATATATTGATATTATTTTTTTTATGATTCATTAGTGTAATAACTACTCTTGGACAGTTATCTCCTCAATTCAATTAACTAATTCTTCTTGTACATTTTTGCACTCCTGTGAATAAGATACAAAGAACGCATTGAAAGTACCACATGACCCGCGTTACCTATTCAAGAAATTTACAGGGTTGATGGGGATGGCACAGGGTGCAATAGAAATCTTATATACATCAAATTTGATAAAATTGAAACTGAATTTATCTGATTTTGGATTTCGTAGCCAAATATTTTTCTTCTGAGGAAATGATCTTGTTCCATAATTTTGACTCACACTGTATTTTTCTTGAAGAAGATAGTGCAACTTGTAAAGATATGGAAACGATAGAATATAAAAAT
Source organism: Micraspis discolor (assembly GCA_030674115.1). Lineage (NCBI taxonomy): Eukaryota > Metazoa > Arthropoda > Insecta > Coleoptera > Coccinellidae > Micraspis > Micraspis discolor. The sequence goes on from JARTUT010000625.1 coordinate 16,290, forward strand.
TGTTGAATGTCAGTGTAAAGAATTCTAAAGGGCTCAACTAGGAAATCAATTCTATGACTTTCTTCACTACTTGATACCACTCGTATGTCCAGTATAAAAAAAATCTAACAGAGCATTGGACTACAGGAATCTTCGACTAAAGTCTTCACCTAAATTATTTAATCTGACAGAAAAACAGTTCAACACGATTCTTTCGCAATATTGAATCGTTCAATGTCGTTCCATTTCCTCTGATATTGAACCATCAATCCTGCTGGAATATCCTAATTTTATGCAGTCACATGCTCATCTCCCCATCGCTTCGGTATTATAAATCTTCATCCCTCAGACGTCCAAACAATCTCCCTTACCCGCTTCTCACATCAAAAATTCAAGGCGACCGTGAATTAATAATTGTCAGAAATGTCTGGAGTGTGAAACTTAGTGCAAACAAGTTACCTATTAGGAATAACGAAATGGTGGTTTTGGCCCCAGGAATTCTCCCGAGGCCAGGTCGGCTATTGCGGTGTAGCAGCGAGCTCATTATTGTACGAGATTGAGATTGGTTTTAGCGATATGTTCTGTTTGATCGGGCTTGCCACTATTGTTTATGCGGATTTGTGCTAGAGTTAGATCATCTTCAGATATCATAAAATGTTTGCATAACATTTTGCCCTGCTGATCACAGTTTCAGATAGTATACACGGTATTTGTAAATAAATGCGAAGAGCTTTGGGAAATGAATCCCAAGTGAAAATTAATGCAGGTACTACCTTCAAATTTCTTGAAACCACCTTGGTTTTCAAGTTACACCCCTCATAGAAGGCGTTGAAAGCATTTGCGTATTCTTTAGGATCGATATGGATCAACACGAGGACGATCTAAATGGTTTTCGATATAATAAATAAACCTCAATTTGTTAGGCATTTAAGATAAGGGAATTTGTCCCTCGCACAAATTTGAAGAAAAAGTGTGACTAGTCATTTTTAATTAATAGAGTTTTGTTCATTCTCCGTGGCGGTTATATTAGTATCACACTCTTCCAGAGTAAGGGAAAATACTCCAGATTAAGAGCACAAAATCTCTAGACTTTACATCACTGCTTTTCTAATGTTTTAAAGGAGTGGTCACTAAGAACTTTTTTCAAAATTAAATGCAAACTATTTGAGATATTTCAAGAACTTTATTATTGAGTTGAAGTAAAACCAAAACAATGTTGTAAAGATATCTGGGCGGTTATTTTAATATCCCATTTTATCAGAGACGAAGAGATGAAGTGCTTTACAACATATTTTGCCAAAAAATGAAATATAAAAGTGACCCTCGCATAAAAGTTTCAACTCATACAAATGCAGAATCATTCTGCTTTTAAATTGATCCTTCATAAATGAGTTGATCCCTAGCGGAAAAAATTACTATAAATCGTCATTGATGTGACATGAGCTCTGCTTATCCCTTTGGAATTCCATATGCATTCCAGTCTCTTCGTAAATATTTGCTGAACTCATTCATTCACTATGGTAGAGGAGAATCCACATCCGCTATTTATCAGCAGTTTATTGCGAAAGTTTAAATATATGTTTCAAAATGAAGCTTTAGGATAAAATTGATCCTGATGGGACGTATGCTTCATTATAATGTATGTGTTAGGCCCGAAGACCGAAAACGCTCAGTGGCCGGAAAAAACGGCCACATCGCGTTTTGGCTGCCTTCGAACGCACAGAACGCGTTTTGGCTGTTTTTAAACGCTCGCAAAGCGTTCTGGTAATTGTTAAACAGCCGGAACGCGTTTTTTCAATTGTTCAACGGTCACAACGCGTTCTTAATGTTCGACTTGTATTCTTTGCCGCTTTCTACCTGCGTAGGATAAAATTTATATTGTCCCTCATAAAACAAAGTTGAAAATTGAAATACAATTCAATTATTGACAACTACAATTGGATACCAAAGATGGGTTCGGTTTTTCTTGCCGAATCTTTTCAACAATATGAAATTTCTTATAATTGTTTTTCAGTTCTAGGAAGAAAGTTACACTAATAAACTTATATTGTCGAGCATATAATATATAAATGCATGAATGAAAACGCAAAAGTTCTTTATTGAACAAATGAATTTCAATTTATTTTCTACAAATCCAACTTATTGTGGAGAACAAAACAAACTTGAATTTATAACTCTTTTAATTACTTTATTAGAAACAATTCAATTATTGAAAACTACAATTAAATACAAACGACGGGTTTTTCCGAACTTCAGTGGACTTTACATAGGTACGTTACTTATTTTTACAAGAACTGTTTGAATGACATTTCGAATTACATAGTACATTTGAATTGTATCCGTAAAGTATGGAACAAATTCATTTTTAGCTTATCAGACCATTTTAAGAAATAATCCTGAAACATATCGATTCTTATTTTAATTTACCTTATTTTAAAATAATAATCTAATATACAGCGTGAATTATTATCGAGTAATGACATCACCGTAATTTTTTTTAAATTGAACTATTTTGTCTCCATTTCCGGATTACTCCAGCTGAGCTGATTCCAAAAATGTATCACATGTTGATTCCAATAGGTACAGGGTCGACAAATATACAATAGTTTTGTATGTGCTCAGTGCTCATAAAGAAATGCTAGACCACAAGTACCAAACATGTTCGGAAACAACTTATTTTTATTATTCTAAAAATGTAAAAAACTACAGGGTCTTACATTTGAACCAATTGCCGTTAGACAAACGCGTTCCGGCTGTTTACCAATTACCAGAACGCGTTGCGAGCGATTAAAAACAACCAAAACGCGTTCTGTGCGTTCGAAGACATCAGAACGCGATGTGGCCGTTTTTTCCGGCCACATCGCGTTTTCGGTTTTCGTTCTAACATATGTATATATTCAATCGGATATTTGTTGGAATATGAATATGTTGGAATTATTTCAGGAGTAGTTACTCGTTATTAAATCAGAAAATAGCTTGCTTGATAACTAGATATTGATGATGATAGAACACGTGTAAAATTCTCTGATTTGTTTGTGATTATATGCCGGCAATATCTACACCACGCAAAGTCAGTTCAGTGGATAAAAGAGATGTCCAAGAGGAGGAGTTTTTTGGTATTCTGTCTCGGTTGGACCAGTCTTTCTCCTCAGGTTTGGATGAGATCTCAGCGCGAATTCTGAGGAAGTGCGCTGTAAGTCTGTCATTACCCATAACTATGATTATCCGATTATCATTCCATACCTGTCAATTGCCATTAGCTTGGAAAATTTCAAGGGTCACCCCAGTCTTCAAGAAATGGGACATACTATGTCCTAGCAATTACCGCCCTATCAGCCTACTTCCTTCAATTTTGAAGTTTGCTGAGTAGATTGTGTCTGATAGACTGCTTAGGTTATTTATTGAAAATGATATCATTCCTGAACAATAGCATTGTTTTCTGCCAGGATGATCAGTCATCACATATTTTCTGCAGGTCTCCAGCATTGGACCAAGTCGAAGGGGGCAAAAAGTGACAAAGTGGCTTATCAGACCATTTTAAGAAATAATCCTGAAACACATCGATTCTTATTTTAATTTACCTTATTTTAAAATAATAATCTAATATACAGCGTGAATTATTATCGAGTAATGACATCACCGTAATTTTTTTAAATTGAACTATTTTGTCTCCATTTCCGGAATACTCCAGCTGAGCTGATTCCAAAAATGTATCACATGTTGATTCCAATAGGTACAGGGTCGACAAATATACAATAGTTTTGTATGTGCTCAGTGCTCATAAAGAAATGCTAGACCACAAGTACCAAACATGTTCGGAAACAACTTATTTTTATTATTCTAAAAATGTAAAAACTACAGGGTCTTACATTTGAACCAATTGTTGTTAGACAAACGCGTTCCGGCTGTTTACCAATTACCAGAACGCGTTGCGAGCGATTAAAAACAACCAAAACGCGTTCTGTGCGTTCGAAGACATCAGAACGCGATGTGGCCGTTTTTTCCGGCCACATCGCGTTTTCGGTTTTCGTTCCTAACATATGTATATATTCAATCGGATATTTGTTGGAATATGAATATGTTGGAATTATTTCAGGAGTAGTTACTCGTTATTAAATCAGAAAATAGCTTGCTTGATAACTAGATATTGATGATGATAGAACACGTGTAAAATTCTCTGATTTGTTTTGTGATTATATGCCGGCAATATCTACACCACGCATAGTCAGTTCAGTGGATAACATAGATGTCCAAGAGGAGGAGTTTTTTGGTATTCTGTCTCGGTTGGACCAGTCTTTCTCCTCAGGTTTGGACGAGATCTCAGCGCGAATTCTGAGGAAGTGCGCTGTAAGTCTGTCATTACCCATAACTATGATTATCCGATTATCATTCCATACCTGTCAATTGCCATTAGCTTGGAAAATTTCAAGGGTCACCCCAGTCTTCAAGAAATGGGACATACTATGTCCTAGCAATTACCGCCCTATTAGCCTACTTCCTTCAATTTTGAAGTTTGCTGAGTAGATTGTGTCTTATAGACTGCTTAGGTTATCTATTGAAAATGATATTATTCCTGAACAATAGCATTGTTTTCTGCCAGGATGATCAGTCGTCACATATTTTCTGCAGGTCTCCAGCATTGGACCAAGTCGAAGGGGGGCAAAAAAAGTGACAATTTAGCGATTTCTCAAGAATTGTACATAGGATCGCGATCAAATTTGGTAGGAATATTGAGGAACCATAGCAACCATACTTACACCTGAAGAGGGTCGAAGGGGGACACAAAAAGTGATAATTTTTGCGATTTTTCAAAAACTGTACATAGGATCGCGATCAAATTCTGAAGTAATATTCAGGACCCATAGCAACCACGATCTGCACACATGGCATGTACTTACACCTAAAGGGGATCGAAAGGGGGCCAAATAAGTGACAATTTTGCGATTGCTCAAGAACTGTACATAGGATCGCGATCAATTTTGGTAGGAATATTGAGGACCCATAGCAACCAGGATCTGTACATACGGCATGTACTTACACCAAAAGGGAGTCGAAGGGGGGCACAAAAAGTGACAATTTTGCGATTCCTCAAAAACTGTACATAGGATCGCGATCAAATTTGGTAGGAATATTGAGGACCAATAGCAACCAGGATTTGCACATACGGCGTATACTCACACCTAAAGGGGGTCGAAGGGGGGCAAAAAAAGTGACAATTTTGCGATTTCTCAAAAACTGTACATAGGATCGCGATATGTGCTGATCCTGGTTGCTATGGGTCCTCAATATTACTACCAGATTTGATCGCGATCCTATGTACAGTTTTCAAGAAATCGCAAATTTTGTCACTTTTTGTGCCCCCTTCGACACCCCGTAAGTGTAGGATAATGGTTTGCTGTTTTCACACCAGTGATTTGTGGTCCTTTCTATAAGTTTGAGGGGATGGAGGGTCACTGAGGAAGATAAATTTCCTGCAGATTGATGATTGATTGCCACTAAGCAAACGGAAAAATAATCATATTTTCTTTAAAGACAATGAAATTTGAGAATAAATAGAAAAAATTCTATCTTCATCTTTTTTTTTTGGCCTTGAGGAAGGGGGAAATTAATGTCTTGTCCACAATGGGCCTTCTGATGTTCGAAGTTCGAATGATTGCTGTGTTGTGTGGGGCTTGCACTCACTGAACACCACCCACCATTCTCTTTCCCTGGATATCAACGTACCACAGTCTGTGCCTCTTCAATCTCTCTCTTTGCATTCTTGGTCTCCGTTCTCTCTTTCCATTATCCGACACACATAATCATAGATATTGTTCCAGGTTTCAGGGTTTTCAAGCATGTTCGGGATAACTTCCGACATCTTCGGTAATTCTCCTATCTCAAGCATCAAATCTTCTCTTTCAACACATCATCAATTGCACTCATAAAACACATGTTCGGGTCCATCTTGTTGATCGCAGATTGCACATTGGTCCTCCTCTGTTTTGTCGATCCTTTCGGTGAAAGTGCCAAATGAGCCATGGACCGTGAGGAACTGGGTGAAATAATAATCGGTTCTTCGATGTTTACTTTCAACCCAGGATTTGACATTTGGAATTAATTTTCGAGTGCTTACTGCCGTTGTTCCCTCTCAGGACCATGTCAGCTGCCATTTCTCAGTAATGTTGATCGGGTCATCCTTCGGTTTCTGGCCAAGCGACTACCGATTGTATACAGAAAGCAGACTTCTTCTATCATGATGTAAATGAGCATGAATCCTGCTATAATTTGAGCTGCTTCTGCCGACACCGTCCGGTATGCTGAGCATACTCTTAGCAGCGGTTTCCTTTGTTTCATCCTAGATCGAATATTCTACAAACAACAACTTGATCCGATGGATATTCTAAGAGTTGAAGAGGACACCAAATATCAGCTGCTCATAACTGATAAACATTTTGACGGATTTGGCCTATTAACAAACTTGACCAAAATGTTTGAACACTTAACTTTTTTTGAGAATATTGAAACTTTAGCTCATCTCTTTCGGAAATAGGTAATATACGGCCGGACGGGCACAAAAACAGGGAACCCTAATCATTCACCTCTTTTTCAAACGTCGGAATTTATCTAAACGACGGAGCGTTAACATCCTTTATTTGTTGATTCCCGTTAACTTCCATCCAGACTGATCCCAACTTATCAGTTCGCAAAAAAAAGTGCGACTAACAGCCGCATTACCGGAGTTTTCGATGCAGAAAGAACAAAAAATTGACGTTCCTTTCAGCTTTACGTTTTACCGGCTCCCAGTTTTTTTCCAGTCGTTGTTTCTTTGATGTTCGCCCGACGCGACGACTGTTTCGTTGGGTCCGTTCTTTTCGGATGGGGCATAAGTCTCGGAGCTTTTTATTTCTAGGGAGAGATAACGTCCGACACGGTTGGGGGTGAGGGGAGTAAACGCGCCACGTAAGAATTGTGAAATTCCGATGCCGGGTACGTCACGCTTCAGTGAGCACATGCAAATAAGGGTAACGCGTCGTGCCCCATTTCGTATAAGCTGCGAGGCTTGCTGCACCGTATGATCTGGGTATCTGGAATGACAAGTAAACCCTGGATGAGGTGTCGATGCAAACGGAATACGCTACAAGGCTATTCTCTAGTTTAGGGGAATGAGGTCTGAGCGTTGGCCAATAGTTTGATGAGGTATGTTTGTTTGCTCCACTAGCAATGATATTTCATAATTTCGATTATTCAAGCTATATTGTTTTGGAGTCTATTGCTATCTGCTTCACTGGTGCAATTTGGTTTCATTAATATCACTAGTGACATAATTATACCTACTATTATTAATTAATTATTATACAGGGTAGTCTCTGACTACTACATTAATTTTAACTATAGTTGGTTTCCAGGTGAGTGCTACGCGCCCCCTTCATGAAAAGAAACCAGTAAATTGGAAAGTGCTAGAGTAGATCGGAGCGCACCAGCAGTGTTTCCGTGGCGCTATATTATATTTATATACAGGGTTGGGATAAAGTTTGGCACCAAATTAATATATTGAAAACGAAACGGGCGAAAATTTTGAAATTTGGCAGATGAGTGTAATGGACCACAATGCATTTGATGAGCATATTTTCATTAATGAGATACTTCCTGTTTAACCAGAAATGACCAATTTTTTTTATTTAAATGAGACACCCTGTATATTTCTGCAGATTCTGAAAGAACACCTTGTTTCGGATCTGTCCAAATCAAATTCCATGTAAAAATTATTTGTTAAAAGAAGAAATACAGTTTTTTGTCCATTTAAGGAAAAGTCGTTCAGATAAATGAATTGATGTTGTTCGTATCCATTGTTATAGACTAAACGAGATATTTTGTAGTAGGTAACTGTCTCCACGTTCTTTGAAGTTTAGTTCGTGAAAATAAATCGTGAATACGTTTAAAAATGGTCAATTAGAGTGAAAAAGATCGTATTGAAATATTAATGATGATCGGTTATGGTGATCGTGTTAGAACTCATGAATAAGTGTGTCATATTTTTAATGATTCGCATACTGAAAAAAGTCCAATATCACGATCAACGGCTTCTATAACTGTACAACGTTATAATGCATCTGGAATGGTCAAAGATTTGACAAGATCTGGAAGACCAAGGGACGTAACGAACAAAGCGATGAGGCAAAATATTGCTATTGATTTAGAGGAATCACCTCAAACTTCTACCACAGTTCTGGCTCGGAACTACGGCATGAGTCGACGTTCCGTAGGAAAAATATTAAAAAAGGAAAATTTTTATCCGTATAAGGTACGATTAGTTCAAAAATTGTCAGAGGATGATCGACGGTTCGAATTTTGCGAACGGCTAATGAACATCTATAATGACGACGAACGTTTTGCTTTCAATGTAGTGTTTTCTGATGAGGCAACTTCTTGTTTGAATGAAACGGTTAACCGCCATAACTCAAGATATTGGTCAACTGAGAATCCTCATTGGATTGATGAAGCACCAAGCCAGCGACCAGAAAAGTTGAATGTTTGGATGGGAATTGTACAAAATAAGCTAATAGGCCCATTTTTCATACACGGGAATTCAATTGGAGAAAAGTATCTAGATTTACTAAATAATCAAATGATTCCTGCACTCCAACAGTACGGGCAGTTACCACCGAACGTTTCTCCAGATCTCAGCCCATTAGACTTTTTTCTTTGGGGTTATCTAAAATCACGTGTTTATGTTAATCGACCAGCATGCTTGCAGGAATTGAGATAACGGATTCTTGATGAATGTGCATTACAACATGGAGAAGTCTTCAGAAAAGTTACTCAAGAATTTGTTAATAGACTGGCATATTATCAGGAGGTGAATGGCAAGCACTTCGAACATTAAAAATGATTTTTTTCAATTATTTTTCATGAATTTTTTCAACTAGTAAAAGACCTGTATTTTCCCTTATTATAGATTTTCATAAAAAATACGTCATGAAAAGCAGTTATCTACTATTTCGTTTCATTTCTCACAATCGATAAAAATAACAACAATTTATTTATTTGAATGGATTTTTCTCAAATGTACAAAAAGACTGAATCTCCTCTTTTCACAGAGAATTTTTACATGGAACCCGATATGGACAGATCCGAAAAAAGTGCACTTTCAGAATCTACAGAAATATATAGGGTATCCCATTTAAATTAAAAAAAAAATTTGTCATTTCCGCTCATCAGATGCATTGTGGTCCATTCTACTCAGCTGCCAAATTTAAAAAATATCGCCCGTTCCGTTTCAAAGATATTAATTTGGTGCCAAACTTGTGATAAAGAAACATGTGTTCTTCATAATTTGTTGTATATCTTATATATATATATATATATATATATATATATATGAATGAATATATTATGTAAGATTGAAATATATATATATATATATATATTTATCTAACAGACGTGTTCAGTCCGGTACATGCGACAGGCTACCTGAGACCCGTATGATCCAGATGGTTTTTGCGTGTATATATGTGGAAAATCTGCTTTAAGGAAATATAACTCCTCAGGCAACTTTAGAGGGGAAAAATTTTTTTCATTCAAAAAAGTGATATACTTGATTCACGTTTTGAAGCCCGATATCCTGAACCGACTTTTCATTCCCACATATACGCCGACGGGATGTTCTCCAAACCTTTTTCAGTCCCTGCGGTGTTGTCAGATCGTTGGGATCGTTGGGTTATACCGCAAATAACTCTAATTGCATATCTTATGTTGAGAAGTGACTGACGAGGATCTTTTACTTTTTTCAGTAGAAGGTCACATGAAATGTATCCACTGAGTTCTCCCAAAATCTATCGCTTCTTACAACTTATACAATCCCAATAGACAGAACCGTCGTATAGAAGATTGCTTTATTTAATTCTTCGAACCGGAACGATAATGAAATAACTCATGTTCACTGGTATTTAAATATTCAACCGAATTATCATTGAAGTTCATAAAAATCAGGTACAATTGCTCATCGTCAGACAGTATGTAAGAAATTTTCCGCATAATAAAGTTTTTTTCGATAACAACTGACATATGAATCATATTTGAAAAACTATTATAATAGAAATTTAAATCTATCTCTAAAGGTTTTTGTTAAGAAAAATTTTCAATATTTTACGACATAATAATAATATAAAACTTTTTCATTATTGAAAAACAAAAATTATGAGTAATATTTTTTACAATTTTGGGTTCAATATTTGGAACACACTGTGATGTGTTTGAAAATTTCAGTAATTGAGAAATTTTTGCAGTTTTTCAGTTTGTTTTCGATATTTTGTAACAAAATTTGACGAATGCCGATATGAAACTAGATCTTTAAGATATCATTTACGAAGAGAAAACATCAGAGAGATAACTTCTTCAAATTACTCATTTTTTCACCTGGATAACTAGAAGTATTCGGGCTTCAAGAAAATTCATCATGTGTTAAAGTTTTTTAATGTTCAATGTTTCAAATAATTTAAGTTCTTCAGAAGTGCTTTATAGGCACTCGGAATGCCCTATTCCTAAGCTCTATCGAAAAAATTGTTTTATTGGGATAAAATTAAATGACCTTATTTATATCTTCATAAACCCAATCGATTGGAAATATTTTTGACTCGCTAGTCGAAAAAGTTTATCTGTTTTGGTAGAACAATAGCTTGCTGTTCTTCTTGGAACAACCAAGCAATAGTAATAAACCCTAATCTCATTAATATCCTGAAACCAAATGCAATAACCCTCGTAATTCTTTTAGGATTTATCAGGAAGATCGCATCAAACAAACCGTTTGAAATTTGCGTTTCCTATGGGGATATTTCACTCTACCGAGTCCAAGAAAGTTGTCATGAATGTAAAATTGTATTGAAAAAACAGAAATGGTTTAACATCTCATAGTGATACCGTTGGTTTTTGTGACCAGCATGTTGGGATATATTGAATTTCAAAACTCCGCGTTACAGGCCAGAGCGCTGACCCTTGGACCCTGAGTAGGTAGATGATTAACAAGGGATAAATAGAGTTCAGTTTCACCCGTATTTATTCAAAATTTGAAAAATCATATCTCGGAAACTATTTGTCAAAGTCGAAAACGGTATTGGTGTATACGCCTGATAAAAGTGCACCATAAAAAATTTTTTATTTGGAAAATTTTATTTTGTTACTTCGCAACTATTCTACCGATTTATGCGAATAACGAACTCCGCCGAGATATTTATAACTCAAATCTACTCTGAAAATTTCAACTCAAGCTCTATCGTATTCACGGAAGTAGCAGTTATTCTTAATAGTAACATTAAGTAATAGTAACAAAAAAGTGATAAGAATCAGTATTTACTGAAAATAAAATTGTAGTTGAGATTTGAAGATGACGAATGAGGAAAGCATTCAATTTCTAAAATCAATTCACCTTTGTATCTTAAATTCAGTAAACAAGCGAGGCAGGAATTTTCACGCGCTTGTTCCTAGTTGAACAAGCGAGCTATCGTTTGTTCAAATGCCTGTAACTTTCGAATCTCGATTGATTGTCCATTGTCCAAATATATGGGCCAAAAACGTCGGATAGTTCTGCATTAATTATGCATTTGGAATTTCGTTTCCTCAACATTTCCTAACATACTAACATATCCACCAGATAAACTTGTAACTAGGAAGATGTTCGGATAACGTTTAAACAAAGAAGTTTGTCAAATTTCATAGAAACCGATCCTAAATACTTGATATCTCGTAAGATATTCATCAGCATTAAGAATAAGCACGCTGATGCTCATGACCTCACGTCAGTACTTTTCTAAAATTTTTAAGATCCATCCATATTCTTGTACATTTCTCAAATAAAATTTTGTCCAGATTCATTTCATTTCAGTGAACATAAAAAAAATTCGCAAAAGTCAAATTCAGAAAAATATCGAAAATTTTCCGTAACGATTCTCTATAAAGGGTGAATGAAATTTCCATGATTCTTATGAATATGATTCGTAAGTCAGTTGTTGTCCAAAGAATGATAATAAAATTTTTATGCGAAAAATTTTCCGGGTAGTTTTCTTCTAACGACGAGCTATTGTACCCCATTTTTATGACTTTCAACTATACTCGTTTGAAGAATGAAATATCAGTGAGATGAGATCATACTATATTTTCGGTCCGCTTGGAAGAAATGAATAAACTATCTTCTGGAGGGTGGTCTCCTATATCGGGTTTGTATAAGTTGTAGAAAAATGAGAATTTCGGGTTTATACACAAGGCACAGAGTTGCCAGATTTAGGGATTGGAGACGTTGATCGAGTATACCGTTTACATACAGCAAGACTGGGTCGCCGGAAGCGCCCTCGCACTGGCCGTTCCCGAAGTATTTCTGTATAAAATATGATGTTTCACCGACTTTTCGGACCCGGCTCAAAATTCATATCTAACCCCCTGACCCCCTGATTATGATTCCATTGAAAAACGTTGTCAGACCCGGAGCCGGGTCTGACAACGTCACTTTTGGACCGAAAAGTCGGTAGAGTATACCGATTTGGGTCTGTGTAGGCAGTCAAACAAATCTATATATATTTGATAGATAGGATTGATATATATATAATATCATTATATATTTGGGTACTCGGCAACAAGTCTCTATTTCTGAGCAAAGATTGACCCCTTCATCAGGTTGCTGAAAAAACATAGTGTAGGCTATCACAGCACAATATCCAAAAGTAAAACTCAAAAACTCGGTGAGCACCGATGATCTGACAAGTCATTTCACTTACATCTATAAGATTCTAGGATTTCAAAACACCATAAATCAGGTTCAATTTAACCCTACGTTTGATATGCCTCTCTCTTATTCGTTGTCTTCTTGTTATTTATATTTGCCTTCTTACTGCCATATATGTCTATAGTTCCAAACTGTAATTTATTCATATTTTATTTTCTATCGAGTGGTTAGAACACTTTGGTTTACTCATTTCCATGGTTCGTACTGATATGTTTGTATTCCATGATATTTCTGTCTCTGGGGCCTGGACATTGTGATTTATTTCATCCATTGTTGTATGAGATTTTTTAGATACCTGAATCGAAGGCCATGAATGCTGGTCAGGAGCCACTCCATTCATGTGCTATAAGGCATGAGAGAATATATCCTGTGCTTTTTTCCTTTCACTAGAGCCACCCCTAGAACTCCATGACTTAACCCGCGTTCCTCCTTCCTTAGCTCATAAAATATTTATAATGAAAGCTCATCTATGATACCCTGGGACCAATACTTATTATTGTTGCTTACTTTATTTCATTAAAGTCGATACTATGACTGATTATTGGGAGAATAGGTGTTCCTTGCCGCTCAAAGAATCTGTTGTATAAATTATTGCACTGGTCTTTTTATTTCTAAATATTTGGAAATATAGTATTTCATTTCTTATAAGATTTTCATTGTATAATCATTTTCAGATTCATCATAGGACTGAAAACATAACATCAACACTCTTTTCATTAGATCGAGCATTACAACCGATATCGAAACTAAACGAAACATGTTGGGTAATAGCGTCAGTCCCGAACAGACATTGCTTCCGAGTCGGGACTTAGTGACTGCTATGAATAAAATACATAATGATATTATTATTTCGTAAAGAGGATATTTCGTGAGAAGTGTTAATTTATTTCATCTCTATCTTATCCCATGAATTCACGTTCTAAAATTCTTAAACCATAAGGATTGTATTCACTAATCCCTATTTCCCTCGTTATCTCATGACCAGCCTGAAGGCATTAATTTCCCATTTCTCCCTCTTCTTCCTGTTCCAATCACGTTATTAATTTAATTTAACGAAGACTCGTGCTAATCCCACTCGGCTATGTCGATGATCTTTCCGTAACTGGAGCTGCTTCCTTCAATTGTATTACCTTTTCGATAGAATCCGCTGCCTTCCACCTGTTGAATTCTGATGCAATTAGATTCCAAGCAACACATTATCATGTGACTTGGAGTTCGAGTGTCGTCTGGTGCTTCTTTATCGATATCTTGCTTATAAGAAAAAAAAATCGACTTGGTAATGGCAAATTGAGATTTTCATGAAAAAAAAAGGTAAAGAGCTCATGCTGGATATTTGGAAATAAGAATATCTATATTGAAACCACAAATTCGTTTGAGTAAATAAATATATACCCATTATCATAAGCATGCTTCAATCATTCTTGGTCATACAGAACAAAATCGCTTGTAATCAAACAGAAAATAATTCGAGAATTGTGAGTATACGCAACGCCAAAACTCGTACTAATTAAGACGAACCACATCCCTCGATCCGTCTCCCCTTAGCTTTTGATTCATCCGGTTCGTATGTTCGGATTTTCAATTGCGACGGTCAACGAAAGGTTCACTAGATTCTGCTTTTCTTTTTAAAAGCGTGGATATCGACGTTCGCTGAAATTACTGAACTAAGGAGAGGCGAGCGCGCCACGGGTTGGCTGCGAAGTGTACTAACTACGGACCTTGCGGTTTTTGGCAAAAGCCACTATCTTTTATTGTTCATGCTACCAATCTATATCGGAGAGACAAAACCCCTCTTGAAAGTAAGAGAGTTTGGAAAACGAATTTTCGCAGTTACTAAGTTTACTAACTTTTTAAAGCACAGAAAGGTTCAGATTTGATCTAGTCCTGCCAATTGTGCCACTAAATTACAATTGAAAAATTTCAAACATTGCCAGTTTTTTGAAAGCAAATTTTTTGCCTTCAAAATGACAGAAGATGTCTGTAGAAAAATTGGAAGTAAAAGCGATGGTAGGTGGTTCAGATAATAATTCTATACGAGTTTACCAAAATTTCATGTATAAAATAAATAGACACAAAAAAAAACAAATATCAAAGAATATATAGACATGATTGTTTATAACTTGAGCAATGAATTTCTCAGAAAAGTACAAGGTGCCATTAAGGCTGTCAGGTATTTGGAAGGTATTTTGAAAAGTTTATTGTCTATTATTTACATATGAACTGCAGGATTATTTAAAAAAGATGATGTTATCCAGATGATGACTGTTGCGTTCCTGGCACTCTTCTGACTGGGAAGATTGGAGATAACACGATAACACATAGCTATTGATATTGCTGCCATTTCTGACCTGATGATTTGCTCCAGCTGTCGGATTATTTTGACGATCCTTACTTTTAAGGTATCCCTATGCAAAATAGTCAAGCAGGCTAAGGTCAGGGCTTCAGGGAGGCCAGTTGATGTAACCCCTTCGCAAAGTGGATTTATCAGGGAATAATTCTTTAACAGTTTCTATTGAATCATTTGAGGTATGGCACGTGGCCCCAACTTGCTGAATCCACGTTCTTGAGTTGAAACCTGCAAACTCCTGCAACTCTGGGACCAAAACATTTCGCAACATATCACAATAACGGTCCACTATTCACATTAATTGCCCGGCCTCGATGATCTTGATGAAAATAGAGACCACTTATGCCTTTAGGAGAGATAGTGGTCCAAACCACGATCTTCGGGCTATGCAGAGGTCATTCATATTTTCATCTAGGATTCTCCGCGGCCCAATACCGACACTTCTGATTCATTAACATGACCATTCAGGTAAAAATTTGCTTCGTTACTAATCAGTTTGTTGTTTATTTATTTATTTATTTATTAATTGATTAACGGTACATGTTCTTTGTATGTATAATGTAACACGAAATAATAAAACCTAAGCAGTATAACACGAAAAGAGTGGATGTAGAGGTGAAGCAACTGTAAGGAATTTTATTCTTTGGATGCCAATTCATCTATCTATCAGGCTCTAAGAAGTAAACTCAGGTTTAAATCGTTTCCATTCGAAGATTTAGCGGGAAAAACTCTTTCCAGGTGGGGGTTAATTACCACCAGTTTTTCGGCTCTATCAGCATCATACCTACTGTTCCACGGTACGGAAAATACTTCAGAAAAAGCTCGCAAAAGGTCCTGAACTCCCGTCAGTACTTTTCAATTTTTTTATACAAACAATTGCGTGTTCACGAAACGAAAATGATAAAATTCAAAGCTGACATCTCGCTACGACGTGAGAACTAATCCTCCTATATCAAATGAAATGAATCGGTCATCCAGAAAATGGAACCCAGTCAAACGGGATTTTGCTCAACTCGTTGGAGAATTTTGAATGATCTTTTTCCATGAAGCATGCACGATTTATACTTCTGAATGACTACATGAGCTCCAGCAGAGAAGATTTCAGAGTGGAAAAAGGTCTGGATGAAAAGGATTTCCAGGAAGACGGAAAGATTGATGCGTTTATCAGAAAGAATCAAATATGATGCTTTTATTCAGAGTGCTTTTGAAAATGAACTGAAAATTTGTTATGAAGAATTTTCTAATGGGTTCAGATAAGCTCCAACATGACTCATTGAAAATGTGAAATGCTGATGCGTTAGGATTCCATATAGGGTATTAGACTCGAAATAGTTATTTAATCAACTACTTTAATAATGAAAGCGACTAATGGTCGAGATATTCACGTGAGCGGAGGTAGCGTGTTAATGTTCGAGAGCATTTATTGCTTGATTAATAAACGAAATGATCACAATTTTTTTTCCGTAGACCTCTTTATGAATTAGAAATTAATCATTTATTCAAATAAAACTTATTTCTCACAATATAAAACTTGACAATGGAAATTTTGATGCTCACTTTGACATATTTATATTTATGGTTCCAATTGAACAATTCGTAAAATTCATAGACGAAATTTTCGAGATGTGACATTCTGAATAGTCCACATTTACACCGTTACTGACGATTTGCGATAAGGAATATGTGGAACTGATGTATTAATTACTGGCGAACGATTATCGTATAAAATTTCTTCAGCAGATTTCAATCTATTTTCAATCGAGTTTTCGATGTACCCTTCTGCAACAGATGTTGATTTCTATCCTCCAAGCCGTTTGATGGCTGCGAAATCTGCTCCACTGTCCGAAAGGGTAGATGCAAAAGAGCGCCGAAAATAGTGACCTGTATATAGATTGGGTTGTTCTAATTTGAGGAATTCTGCGACTAACGATGGTAATTTCGAAAACGTATTGATTCCTACTGGCTGTATTGACTATTTAAAGTTCTTCGAAAAGACGAAAAAGTTTTCGTGCGGAGTGTGAAATGGTCTCAAGGATATATATCTCTTGATTGGATTCAAAAGTGTGCGCTACTCATTATCCACCACAGTGAATATCCTTTTAGAGTGCGTTTTGGATGAATTCACTGTTATTAAAAATTTCGAGCCCATATCCTGCACAGCATTTATCTGCAACTCATACAGCTCATATTTTGCAATGCCTCTGATACTCCAAATATCAAAGCGACCTTCAAATAAAAAATTCGAAGTTACATATTTTATATCCACGTGACAATGAGAAATTTTTAGAGAATTAATTTAATTGAGTTTTATATTTACCTTTGACATCAAGAAAATACTGTCTGGAGCATTTGCTATAAACTCTTTTACATGATTTTTCTCGATAACTTTCGATTTCTTAGGAACATAACCCACTTTTTGTTCCTTAATGAACATCACCAGTTTGTGATATCTGTCTATATCAATATTCCTTTTAACGTTCAATGTTGCTTTCAGCATTGAACACTTTGGCCATAAACTTGCTAAGTATCCCTTTTCTGCAACAGTCTTAAAGTATGTCAACAAAACAAACGGATGGACGTTTCCAATTACAAACCGATTACTGTGCTTAGCATAATCCCCAAATTGTTGGAATCTATCATTCATGAGCAAGTGAAATCGAGAATTTATCATTCCTGAGCAGCATAGATTTTTCCGGGATGGAGGCGTTAAAACCAATCTTCTGGTTTTCTCTCAGTATGTTCTTGAAGCTTTAGAAGATCACAAGCCGGTCGATGTTATTTACACTGATCTCGCTAAGGCCTTTGACAGTGTGTCCCATAAAATTTTGGGTATAAAGCTTGGGATGTTTGGTCTCCATGATAATCTTTGTCGATGGTTGATATCTTATATTTCAGGCAGATACCAAACCGTTAAAATTGGTAGAACATTATCTTTTTCGATACCGGTAAATTCGGGAGTTCCTCAGGGTAGTCATCTCGGTCCATTATTATTTTTGATTTTTATCTATGACTTGAGTCATATTATCCGATTTGTTAAGTTCTTGCTGTTTGCGGATGATTTAAAACTTTTCCTCTCATTAGAATCGTTATTCGATGTTGACCGGTTGAGATCGGATTTACAGGCGGTTGAGGAGTGGTGTCTTGCCACTTGCCTGACTATCAACATCAATAAGTGTAAGTTCATGACGATTTCCCATCTGGAGCACCCTATTACGATCGATTATTATATTGTTGGTAAGCCTATAGATACAGTATTTGTTTACAAAGACCTGGGTGTTTCATATGACAGCACGTTGTCTTTTAGGGAACATATTCGGGACGTTTCTGCGTCATCTCTCAGGACTCTGGGGTTCATTATAAGGAATACCAGGGACTTCAACATCGAGACTCTTCACCATATTTACATCTCGTTGGTTAGACCAATGTGGAGTTCTCCTCTGTAGTGTGGTCTCCATACTTATCGGTCGACGTTTCCTTCCTAGAGAGGGTCCAAAACAGATTTCTAAAATATGCTGCTCTTAGAACGGGTACGTTTTCAGTGTATACTTTCTCCGTCAGTCTAATGCGGGAACGCCTTGGACTTTACTCCTTGAGGACGAGAACATTTCATGCGGATGTGATATTCATTACTAAGCTCTTTCAGGGTCTTCTGTACTCCCCAGACTTGTTGTCACAATTCAACATATATGTTCCACCTCGACCCATCCGAAGGTTTGATTTATTTCGACTCGCCCAATCAAGAACCAATTATTGTTTTTATTCCCCGGTTTCGAGATTAATGCGAAACGCTAATGTCGTAGACTCATTAGGAGTTGATATATTTCATGTATCTATTTCGAGGTTGAGGAGAGAATTGAAGTACCTTATGAGACTGTGATATTTAAGATTAATTTTTATTTGTGCTTTATATTGTTTTTCTGTTTCATATTACACATATATTTGTACTTATACTTGCTTTACCTCTACATCTACTCATTTCCGTGTTATACTACTTAGATTTTATTATTTTGTGTTTTATTTTACATACAGAGGTCATGTACCGTTAATTAATTAATTAATAAATGAATAAAACTGTTTCAGAATAATTGACAACGTTCTTTTTCTCCCACCATGACATGAATTCTACGTAGGTTTTTTCTGGTAGCAGGGTCAAAGTTGCTGCCATTTCTGCAACGTCCGAGGTAGTTAAGGGGATATTGACTTCGTTACTCATTGCAAGTAACTGGCGATATTAGATCAAGATTAAGATTGGAAGCAGCTATATTACTCGTAATTTGACAAATCGATTATGTTTCATTTGCATTTTCACCTGTAATATTCAAACGACAATATCAATTTGAATGATCTCTTGTAGAAGGTTTTTGATAACAGTCATGCATCAATAGATTTAATCCATTTCTTGTTGGTTTCTCACTACTACTCTACAGATTGGTTGAATTGCATGAAAAACAAATATCACCTGAACTAAAGGTCCGTATCTTGTACTTCCTAGAATCATTAGTCTTTTTTGCAGATAAAATCTTTTTTCCTAAATCATTTTTGAGATATTTTGAGTTGGAAGGAATTGAATCGATATAATCATCTGATGAAACACGAGTGAGCCAATCATTTCTTAGAGGAAAAATAATGTTTTCAAACAATTCAGATTCAATAGTGGATGCGGTGGAAGGGAATTTTCATTCAAACTAATCTGAACTACACAGGGATATTTGCCCAATGTGAAAACTTAAAATGCTTATAACTTTTAAAGCTGAATATGGAAAAACGGTTTGGGAATAAAGTGTTTCTTTTGATCTCAAGAACCTATGATAAAAATTAACGCAGTGGTCAAAGACTCACCCTGTATAAACAGCTTGAAGATTGAATTGATGTTTTTCATTGAAACAGTGAGTTGCATGAGCCGTCTGTGCATCTTTGGATTTAAACTTATCCTGACAATCATCTTTTTGCTGACTTATTTTATTTTTCAAAAGTTGTTCAGTTTGGCCTATGAAAAACTATTGTGAGGGATTTGTTGACTAATTCACTCCGAGCCACCATAGGAAATTAATGCACTACAATTTTAAATCATATATGAATCTTACATTTCACAATTTTACATCGGTATAATGTATATTTACATTAAACTTACTACGACATATCAATATATCCATTATACTGCTTATATAATTATAACTAAAATCAGAATAATTATTTAGCTTTTATTTTTTGAATTTTCAAATATTTCGAACATATATTGTGGAATCCACCTGCAGTTGAACAGGTTCGGTACTTGATTTCCTGATTTTCTGATTCAATTCGTTCATGTAGAGAGCTTCCATGTGTAAAACATAAGTTCAACCTTGGAAAGATGCTCTAAATTTTTTATATGCTTCGATCAACTCGAAAAAATGGAAAAAAAATTATTCATTGAATTTCAAAATATAATTAGATTTGTGCAATTTTCAATTATCATTGAATATCGCTATGTAACCGTTTTGGAGTAATTTTCAAATTGCATTTTGTGAAATGTTCGACTGATGTGAAAACAGCCGAGTAAGATAGCCGAGTTTTGTACAGAATTTTTCGTACGCCACTGGAGTATTGGCCGGATAGCGATACAAAAAATTTTGATTCGCCGAGATAATTTGATATTTTTCTATTTTCACGTTAGAATCTGGATATGGTACGTTCTCTACGACGATGGCCCATGATAAATCCATCACCAGCACTCATTCTACAGCACCCCCGGGTCGAATATGCCGAATGACGAACGAGTTTTCAATAAAAAAATTCTTATCTGGCAAACAAGACATAGCATTGATTTAAAATTTGGCAATAGCGTCCAGGAAAATAAACAGATAATTACTTCATATTATGGCACTTTACTTGCACCCCCAGGAAGTCAGTAGGTAGTCGGACTGATTTTTAAAAATTCATAAAAAATCAAGAGAATGCCATCAAACTCCTGCAGAATTATCTACATGTCGACAAAAAAATAATTCAGTAGTTATCTCTGAATTGCAATCCTATGGGGGGCTAAAATAACGGCTTAATGATTATTCAAGCAGATTCGAATATCTCGAGAACTAGACATAGAACCGACAGTAAATGCGGTATTTGTTCTTCTTCCTATATATACAAAATAACTTTGTGATTCACTACCACTTGCACCCTGGCGGGGGCTAGACGAGTTCCAGCCGAGTTTTCTGTGAGTAATTCATACTTGGGAAACTAGACATAGGATTG